>ML798130.1:261383-279860 GCA_009831015.1 Picea engelmannii
TATAGGAGACTAGGAGGTATAATTACAACTAATGGCCTAAAGCCGACATAAATAAAATAACATTACTAATATAATATGCCCCAATTAAGGGGTAGTGAGCCAATATTAGGGCTTAACATGCCCCTCCCCTTGAGACAGGTGTTGTCCACAATGCTTGAGTAACTCTGGATGCTTCTGTATAAAAGACTCAGTTTAGGATGATTCCAGAACCCTATCTTGTACATGCTATATCTCATAAATTATAAGGCCTCAGGAGCTGAATTTTGAACCCAATGTACCTTGATCTATCTACTAAATATCCTCCAAGCCGTTCCTTATGAAACGTTGTAGAAAAAAATTTATAGCAAAAATTCCAAGGTGTCCCAGATGTAGCAGCGAAACCCCAAGACCTTGAGCTCTGATACCATATGTTAAGAAACAAATATCAATATAGCATAGAAAAATCTTAGAAAAGTACTCAACACCTTGAAAAAGAGATAATTTCAGATAATAAGCCTTTTCGAGGGGGCAACCTCCTTTTACCCCACTTAAATGTTCAAGTACAAGATGATTCAAAATGAAAATGTCTCCTTGGTATATATATGAGACTAGAAGGTATAATTACAACTAATGGCCTAAAGACGACATAAATAAAATAACATTACTAATATAATATGCCCCAATTAAGGGGTAGTGAGCCAATATTAGGGCTTAACATAGTACAGTGGAAAGATACAATTCCAACAGATGCCACCTGGGAGCCAGCTACCATTTTGCAACAATTTCCTCATCTCAAACCTTGGGGAAAAGGATGTTTTTTAACGGGGAAGACATGTCAAGGACCTACGCTCCCTAACCCCTCACATAGGTAGAATAATATATTTTCCATGTAATAAAGGCCAATATTAATAAGGCATAGTAATAAGGAATAATAAGTCAAATGTAAGAAGACCTAATAGAAGCTTTTGATTCTAGAATATCTTCCCCTAGATTGCTCTTTTGGCAGATAGATTTAGTATAAATAGGAGTCGAGGGCATGAGAAGTTTTGTCTTGGATATTATTGTAATAAATCTTTTGTCTACTGGAGGTTTCCCTCTCGAAGAGGAAAGTGAACATTTTTATCTTTAATAAAGGTGTTCTTTCTTGTGTTATTCTGGTATTGTTCTAGCTGTAATATTGTTGTTCCATTACTGCTTGCTAAATATTCTTGTTCCACATATTATTATTTACCTGGTATATTGCATTTGATGCCCAAAATTTGCATGTAAAAATTGTCTATTTTTCCATACAAATTTCCTTCTTATTCCTTGTTTGCTTGACTCTAACTCTTCCCATACTTCAGCCCCATGCTCCCCAATAACTAAGGGATGTGACTCCTCACACCCACCCTCTTACATGAGTTTAATGATTGGCTTTGGGAACACTCAACAAAAAAATAAATGGTTTACACAATGATAATAATTTCAGGTTCAATGTGGGTTGGATTAATACCCATGAATAAAATCCCCCTTGGACCCCTCTCTCTTGTAGAATCATATCCCCTCATTGTTTTCATCCCTCTCGTATCGCAGCCAATGATTACTACTTTCATTAATCATTTCAATGTTCATAATATACAATTTGGCCCCCATCCACATTAATCAATATGGGCTCTTTCCCCAATCATGTTGGCTCACCATCCTAATTCACAATTACATTACAATTTGTGGGGATTAAAACTAGGGATGTTACATAATAGTCTTTAATTTATCCATATATTGGTACTTTTATTGAATAAATTGCATATATACTGTTGTTCCAAAGTCTGTACTTAAGGCTTAGAAGTACAGTGTCTAAGCATCTGAAAGTGAGTAAGGGGTAGAGAAGGAAGGAATGTCAACCTTCGGCAAAGGGAATCTAGGGTTGATTTATAGGTTGTAGTCTAGCTTCCAACTGTTCCTGGATGTTTATGTCCCATTCAATCGCTGCGCACAAACGTTCCAGTTCGACCCGGGTAATGGTTGTTTTAATAATAGTATCAAAAAGATTCAAGGCAATATGTGTTTGATCTGATAGTTCGGGTTCAATACTCAGCTGTCTTGTCATAGGGACAATCATAGAGGAACAAAACAATAAGAAAATCTCAAATAAACTTTTTAGATGTTGTCTTGATTTCGGTCGTATAAAGGAGAGTTTATAGCTCCGGTAGTGAAAACAGGGTTCAAACCAAAGGCCCTTTCCCGTAACTGAGTTATATTTTAATAAATGTGTGTGAGGTGTGAGAAAACATTAAGCTATCTATCATGTAAGGCTCCTATCAAGGGAGAATCTCAGCTATAAACAAAAGAAGAAAAAGATAAAGAAATAACCTGATGAAGCATAATATATATATAGAAATCTAAAATGTTCACTGGTCTTATACCTGCTGATAGTCGGTACAGAGGAAAAACGGTAAACAATATAGAAAACTAAAATTTATTCACCATAGTAGAGGTTGTACTAAATTATAGCGAAGCATTCATCAGATACATATATGAAATGAAATGAAATATGAAATACAAGGAAACAAACTCATAACACAGTCATGACGGAATCGAGAATCTTCGGATTTTCTTTATATTAACTCTCGAGGGAGAAAAATATCTATTACAATCGACCCAAAGGTCCAACCTCTTTTTCTTCCTTCTATTGTATATTTATACAAATTTACATATGATGGAATCCCAGTCATTCCAGGATTTTCAGTTACAACGAGAAGGAGATCAATCGTTTCATTTCCAATCCTATATCTTTATTTGGTACCAGAACCCTACCCTCTCGCATGCTCGGTACAAGTGATACATTTTTCCACCAGCTGAGATATCAACCTTGAAGGTTCTGCTTGACAATTGGCCTAAAAAATGTAACAATCTCTGACTAATTGCAACAACCTTTCTTCCATTTGTCGGTCTAGGGTGTCAATAGCGCACAATTGCACACTTGGTTTAATCATACATTTATCTATTTGAACTATGTCTGCAATAGTTACTTGTGAGATTTCGGCCGAATCTCTTTCTTCTTTTTCATTTATATCAAGCGAGAGTTTCGCCATATTCATTTGGCTCAGCGTCTCAGCATTACTCTCGCTATCAATGCCTAATAGATTACCACCTATGGAACTGAAATCCTCTTCACAGGATTTCCTTACCTTCTTGGCTTGCAATTTTCCTTCTGATATGCTGCATTCCCATTCTTTCAACAAAATATTACCTCGGGTCTGTTCCGAAATGGAAAACTTGGGACTTTTTCCTGATACCCTGTTTGCTGTAGCTATTATAGCCTCTTGAAATGCGAACCGAGCTGCTCCAGCTTCTCTCTCTCTGACAGATAAGTTTTCTAATACTTGATCGATAAGTAGACAATTGTCCCAAATCGTCTCTACCATGGCAAGTAGACTTCGCTGGGTTGCAGAAACTCTGCTTCGAATCTCCATAGCCTAGGACTGGAATATCCTGATATTTATGACTTGGCTTTCAGTGAGCTCTAATCTAACTTGTAACTGCTCAATCAAGTATTTTTGTTGGCCCACCTGTATCTGACTCGTCTGAACTACCAACTCTGCTTGTTCGAGCTTAGCTTTGAGTAGATCAATTTCCTTTTTGTTGTCCATCCTTGCTTGTTCTATTCCTGCGTTTGCCTGGTCCTTGGAAGCTTCCTCTGATGTGGCTAGCTTAGCTTCTAGGGTTTTGATTAGGTGATTTTTTCACTTCAGTTGATTTTTCAAAACCCCGACTAAAAATTGGTTTGTTGTAGCATACACCCCTAATGTCCCGACTATTTATGTCGCAAACTCTTCTTTCTTCTTATCTTTCCCATCGGTCAACACCTTGAACTTCTTGGCCGTTGATCCCTCTTCTTGATAGAATTCCCTTTTTACCACATCTTTTCTCTTTTTATCAAAAAAGAACTCACTTGGAGGGAGCTCTTCCATCCTTATAGGTCTCAATTCTTCGTTGAAAATCCACCCCGCGTCTATGTTCCCTTGAATTGACTATAAGGGAGTAATGGAGGTGATGGGATCTCCGATTTGCTTAGCTGACTGGCCTGGAGTGGTAACTGGAGTCTGCTTTTTTGGCGGATCGAGAGTTTTTATTTCCAGTTTTGGACTCTTAGCTTGCTCCTCACCGTCCTAGTGTTCTTCTTTTCTGGGTGCTGAATCTTTTGAGCCTTCGGGTCCCTTTTGCTGCACCTCTATAGTTATTAGATTTTCACCCTGCAATACTGGGGGAAGACAACTCCGCCAATGTTCTTGGAATTTCAAAACATCATCCCTTTCTTCAGGAGCCAGGGCTTGTATCCGAGCCAAAACCTTGGCATAATATCTCGTGCCTCGGAAATTGTCATCCGAGGGAAAATTTTCATGCTCAAACCTTTTAAGCCCACAATTGACTAAGTGGTTACTTATGACCCTATGTGGATCGTGCTTCTTGAATTCAACATGAACCAATTTCAGGTCTTCCAGGGCTGCTGCCTCAGCTTTAGCATGCCCAAAATCTAACAAAGAATAGGAATGCAGATGAATAGGAAAAGGTAGCCATACCTTCTTAGAATATCCATTAAGCTCCTTTCTTATGCCACCGATTACGGTTTGTCTAGCAACCTCATGGCAAGCCAGCCTATCGGGTATGAATAATGGTAAGGCATTCAGAGGAACAAAAGCGCCTAAAACCTTGAGATATGAAAATTCTGCTTCCACGTACCAGTCGGCTATATTACTCAGATTTGCCGCGATACTGTCTGAGATCCTGGGTGGCGGGTGGCTGAAGATAGTGACGTGCAATGGTACCATCACCCAGTTAAAGATTTCATACACAAAATCTAAGGCTTTGTCTTCCCACAACTTTGAATGGTAGACATGGATGGGCTCAACCTCCGATGGAGTCCAACTCCAACTCATCAAGGGAAAAGGTGTCAGAAAACACATGGCGTCCATGATATACGTGGACATAAAGAATGAAGCAATATTTATTCTCTCCCTCTGTGCTCGGTACTCTGTAACTCGACTGGTCAAATGATTAGACAATATTTTATCCCAGTCGAAGGAACAACCTTCGGTGACCGTGTGAACTAGAGGTACCCACTGAAGGAAACAATGTGTGGTGTCCTCTCTCCCATATAATCTGCAAGTCATCATAGCGATATATTTGAACTGTGGTTCCAGAGAAGCTATTGAATATATACCATTACTGTCCGCCCTGAACTTCACAGGGTGTGAAACCCAATCTTTGATTAAACCAGACATAGTCTTGTTGTATTGCACACATTCCTTCTTTTTGAAATTATTCAGGAATTCAACATTGTAAACAAAGTCCGACACGGCTGGAAACTGATACATAGCCTGCAATTGTTTGGCTCTGAAAGTCCCAATGGTGACCCTCTTCTCAATGATGATGGTTCTGGTTGGTATATCTACATGGTATAATGCCCACCGGACCATATCGTAATAAGGGAGCAGACGTGGCCTAGCTGCCACTTTATGCATTTGAGCTTGGACGACGATCTTATACTTGGTGATCAGGTTGTATTTTTCATTTCCATTGGAATGATCCGAAACATCTACCAATTCAGATTATAGAACCTCAGAAATATGTGACCAGGTCCTGATAGAGTCGACAATTCGAGGTGAAGTATCAGAAACGTTGTCTGAACCTTGTCCTGAAACCTCAATAGTGGATTTAGACACTTTTCGTGGGGCCGTGGTGGGGGATTCTACTTTAGCTCTCCTACGATAAAAATATGTATACATACAGAAATTAGTTCGCTCACGAAAAGTTGTCTCTGCGTAGAATAGAAATGAAATTTGAAACAACAAACAAAAAATCCATGTCTTCGACTATTTAAAACTAGGTCGTCCTTAGGGACAGAATGGTCAAATCGTTCTTAAATATAAATTTAGCAATAAAAACCAAACCCTTACTTGTCAATTCGCCTCATTTCCAATTAATGTCATAAATTTTGACAGTTCGTAATGTAAGTTGGTGCAAAGAAAGTTTAAAATCGCCTCGGTGACTGTGCATATTAATTTTCGTATTAAAACAATGAAAATGATGGCTTAGCTTGATTAATCAGTCCTTTTTAAAATTTTAATTAATCTTTTGGCACTCGCCTCGTCAGGAGTTTTCACTTTAACCCTTTACACCTCCAAAATCCGAGATTGCGACAATTAGCTTTGATTAATACAAAGCGTAACCAAGATTAAGTGTTTAATTAATTACGTTTTATTTATATCGTGACTTCGCGCCTCGGAGCTTTGAAGGTATAGATTTCAGGAGGCTCATATGTCGAGTTGCGAAATCGCGACTTCGCGACTCAGAGCTTCAAAGGTATAGCTTCCGGGAGGCTCGTATGCCGAGTTGCGAAATCGCGAGATCGCAATGATATGATTTAATTAAATTGGAGGATAAAACCGGATTAAGTGTTTAATTAATTTCGTTTCTATTTTTATCGCGACTTCGCGACTTAGGGCTTTGAAGGTATAAATTTTGAGGTAAAACACGCTTAGTTGCGAATTTTCGACAGAGCTTAACTGCGACTAACTTTTTACCTTTAATATTAACCCGGGTTACTAAAACAAGAATCTCGCAGTTTCGGCTATCAGGGTTACGACGGTAAGACTTTTGGAGCTAGCAAACTCCGAGACACGAAATCCCGATGACGCTTAACTGCAATTTAGAGTATTTTTACTCTCGGTAATGATCTGGGTAAAATTTTTAAGACTATTTCGTCGTTTCGCCCCTCGAGATTTGTAAACTATGTGATCTATAACTTCCGACATGCAACATCCCGAGGTTCAAAAGTAGAGACTCGTTTATACGATTAAAAAATAAATCTTGCCTTAAGAGTATGATAACCGTCGTTGTTTGCGCGATAAGACTTCTGAGATTTTGGGAAAAAATAAAGGAAAATATGAAAACCGACTTCCGATTTCAAGCATTAAGATATGAAATTTTAAACAGGCCAAAAAAATAAAGGCGGTTCCAACATATACTTTCTCCAACCTCATAATATTTGGTGCACTCTAAACCATCAAACTCCATTATAGAAAGAGGCATGTTATTATTTGTAGCTCCACTATCCACCATGCAATTATGCAATATCAACTCAGGTGTTTCCAAAGATATAAATAAAGGATGAATTTTACCTCATGTTCTTATAAGTGGAACAATGCATTGTTCCTGAATATTCATGACAATTGCTTCTACTCTTGTATCATGTTTGTCTTGATATCCTAGAACCTTGAGTAAGTTCTCTTTTTGTTGGGGTATTTTGACCACTTCAAAGAATGGAAGGGTTGTAACTTGTTTAAGTCATCAAAAATATTGTAGGCCTTTCTTACAGAGTTTACCAGTTCACTGGTTTTATGAGAAACAAAAACTGTGTTTTGGGGATTTATTTGAGTAGAAACATGTCTTGATGTGGAAGGACCCGTTGGTCCATTTATAAATCCTTGATTGTACCCATTTGTCGAGGATTTGTATTTTTCCCTTGAACTTATTCAGTTGTGCCTTGGTTTGGATCACACTCTCTTGATGATGTTTCTGTTTATCCAAATATTCTTCTTCCATCCAATATCCTTCTGTAAATGGAAGTGTGTCATTGTCCATTTCCATGGATTCTAATATTCCAAAATATGCTTCATTACTGACATTTTGAGGTTCTAGGAACTGGTTATCCACTCTGGGCAATTCATTATAATTTTCCTCCTCCATCACTACAACATTAGGGTTGGGAATTCGGGAGGCCATGGATCTAAGAATAGAATCATCCATGTTTTTATTTCTTTCAGGACAATCTCTGAAAACATATGAGGGTACTTCAGGGTTCTATTATTTTTTTCTAGGATTTTGTTCATCATTCCTCCTCAATCGAATTATCTCATTTTTCATTTGTCAAACAGTTCTATTGAGTTGGAAATTTTTTGTATCTTATCATGTAAATGGAGCATCATTTGATGGTGGAACATTTCACATATTTGGGGGTTTCCCCTGGAAAATTCATCTTCCCCCACCTCTATCCTTCATGGTTCAAGTCAGTGTATTTGTTCTTTGATTTGTCAAGGAAAGAGTCTTCATTTGTTCATGTACTCACCCCAGTATAATGTTCAGATTACCATTACTCTCCAACATGTCTTCTTCAGTTTCTTATGCCTTTCTTATGGAATAATTCAATGTATCAATTCTTGCAGACTTTATTTGATATTTCATATTTTCATGTATAGATTTCTTATAACATCCAAGAATGACATGATCATTGGGGCGTTGTCCTTTAGGAATTTGTTGCAGTGTCCTGAAAAATCAGAGATTGAAGTCTTTTATTTTTTCATTCTTTTCTAAATGAATTTGGGTGAATTGAGTAAGAAGAGTATGGTATGCCATAGGCTGGGCATATCTATTCACGAATGCATATTCAATTTCATACAAAAAAAGTGATTGAATCCACTGGAAGGGACAAATACCAGTCATATGTGGGGCCAATCAATGTTTGTAGAAATAATCTAACCATAACATCATCATGCATTACCAAATGAATATCACAGATGGTCAAAAACTCGTCAAAGTGATTCTCTGAATTCATAACACCATCAACACTGAACACTGGAAAGGACGATTTGGCAAAGGATGTTTCTCTCCTTCTAGAGCCAAAGGACTTATTCTTTGTCTTCATATTTGGTTTATTTTTCTTTCATTTCTTCTTTATTCATTTCATCCTTCATCATTTCATCTTTCTTTATCAGGGTCTTCACGATCTCCCATCGTTTCTGAAGGAGGGACCAATAGTGGATTTGTATTTGAGAGTAATGGTGAGTAGGTCAAATCTTGAAACACAGAATTACCAACTTTTTCTACTTGTTCAATAATCTTTCTTCTACTACTTGTTACAGGGCCCTCATTTTTTTTTGAAGTGCCAGAATCATTTTATTGGAGTTTCAAGTTGGACCAAAACTTTTCAAGACTGTTCAAGATATTTCTGAGTTGTTGTCTTTAAGAAAAAATTATATAACTGGCCCAAAATGATTCTTTTGTCTTCTAATCCAATGGGAAGATGAGGCTCCACTGGATTAGGATAGGTCATTAATTAAAAGACAAAAATATTTCTAGACTGCGAAACCAAATGATTGATTTTGTATCATTCCAAGTATTGTCACCAAAAATGTTGATCTCTTTTCATGTTAATGACAACAGTCAATATCACAATGTATTCTTTTAAAATTCTTAAGATACCCTCTTCATTTTTATAGAGGTGGTTCTCCTCTTTCTTACTTAGATTACAGATTCTCTTATTCACAAAAAGAAAAATATGTGTGCATTCATATCATCAACGCCTGAGAGTGGACCATGAGATAAAAAAATAATAGAATAGTGATTAGTATAACCATAATAGAATAATGACTTAAATTAAAATATATAGAATAACTTCATCCATTCCATCAGATCAATTCATAGAGTAAGGGAAAAATAATTCGAAGAAAAGCATGTAAGACAAAATAGGTTGAAGGTCCAAAACAAAGGGATTTATATGATTTCAAACATTTAATCTCATGAATATGTAATGGAAACACATACTCAAAATCTCATACTTTAATGAAAGTTAGAACTCACAAAATTTATGATGTCCAAAAATAAGTCTCTATGAGAGTCTTTAAAAGAATATTACAAATTGTTTGTTCAAGTTCAAATAAAACGTGTGCAAAAAAAACACAACATAATATCTATGATACTTAAACGATAAAGTAAAATGCATTCATCCTATTGGACTGAGATGGGGCTCCCATGAACCACATATAATATCAAAGGTAACCTAGAAGAAGAAAGAAAAATAGTCAAGGATCAGGTTTACACGTAAGCAATAAACACATAAATTTGGATATCATAGACAGAGATAAAAGAAGGAAAATTATTTGAAAACAAAATGCACTCACAAAAATGAAAATAGAATTTGATGGATGGATTCCTCCCTTTACTCATTATTCAAACCTTCATAATTATAGCCTAAACTTGACCGTTGCTAGTGCAACTACTTCTTGGAAGTTATGAAGGATTAGTTATTTCGTTCAATGAATTCTTGAGCCGATTTTCAATATATTCGCTTAATGGTGGAACCATTATATCCTACTTGACTTAAAGCGAAAATATTCCATCCTCTCTTTCCTTGCACCCATAGTGTAATTATTGTATTGATGATAAATGATCCTCATTATCATTAATGAATTTAACCAACCATCGTTTAATTTCCTCTTCTGGGAAGTTAATGAGGTTGTCAAACTCACTACCCCATGAAATATTGATTATGTTTAGTTCCTATCCCAGTTTTTCCTTGGCTAAAAATGTGGATTCCCTAATCATTGGTGGGCCCTCAAGTTCTTTAACTATGTCAAGTGACTTCATAAATGAGTCACATCTTTTTCTCTTCAAATTTTTACAAGTTGCGATTAATTCTTGAAGGATTTTTATCCTTGCGAGCCAACCAAATTTTATTTGTTTCATTCTATTATTTGAAGGTAAATAATGTTTCTTCCTTGTGAATTCATTCATATATGACACTCATGTTATAAATTTACTCATAACATTTTTATAAAAATACTTGTCATTGTCCAAATCTTGTTGCAGGCATTCTGTAAGACAAGAAATTCTTTACAATAAATACCTTGAATTGGTGCCTACCTCCCATGCCTCCAAAATTGTGTTGAGCAACTTATTTATATTCGCTGCAACATATATTCTGATGCCAGTTAACAATTTGGTATATATTATTTACTTTAGAGGATGTACCTGGTGTGCCTTCTGAAATTGTTTCTAGGATAATAATAGATAATGGTTCAACAAATAGTGGTCTAGGACTTAAAGCATCCTCCAACTCAGTTATCCTCTTTTTCAATCTAATATTCTCCAATTCTTGTTCTATAATGGAATGAACCAAAGCGTATCTAGTGGTCAAATGTAGTTGGAGGATTCGAGAGGGTCCCACTCTGGAAACATCCACCTCTATACTCTGTTTCTCTGTAACTTTCTTATTTTTAACATGAATTTTCTCTATTTTCAATTTTCTAGCCTCTTTATTGTACTTAGTATTATGCAAAGTCAAAGACTGTTCCTCAACACTAGTTGGTCCCTCATGGGCCAACTTCTCTGCTATTTTTTTTCTTTCATCCATTTTCACTACCACCCATTGAGGCACTTTGTTTTTGTTTTCAACTTCCATCTTAGTTGTACATCATTTCCTGGGTCTTTAGATTTTTAAGCAATTTTGTTGCTATTGTTCTTTTTTCTTTTTACATGTGCAACAATCCATGTTTTCTTCATATTAACATAAGGGGGACCACTTCCATCACCCCCTTCCACACATCTTTCATTATTCTCTTCTTTACTTGCATTAGGCTCTTGGATTATTTAGGTAGAAAAATATCTCTTATGGGGAAGGGGTGTAGAATCAGGAGCAACACTAATCAAATATTTACCCCTTTTCTTATACTTTCCTTGTTGAAATTATTTCTTCAACTTAGTGTTTTTTAACTAGGTATTTGAGAAGACCTGTGTGACCAAATCGTCATTATAAATTTGTTTCTCTTTCTTGGAAATTTCTCTGTTGGAGTTAGGGTCATTATCACAATCTCCCTCTATGATTTCTTGCATTCTTACAAAAGAAGTACCATAACCAATTGAAGATAAATGGGAAGGTAATAGTCCTTCTATGTCAAATCCTTTTAAGGCTTCAAATTTTAAATTAAATGAATCCAATAATTCAATAGTTTCAGCCAAATAGGTTAGTCCTCGAATTGAAATGTCAACAACGTATAAAGGAAAGGAGATAAAATACATTACCTTTTATTGTCAAAGAAGGAAGACCAAGATTTATACTATTTAGAGACTTCAACAACAAAATATCTATCACAAAAAAATTAGGGAGAAGGAAAGTATTTCCTTCAAACCTGTGCAACCTGATGTAAGTAGACTCTTCCTCATAAATGTAAATCCATTTTCCTTTGAGAAAATTCAAGGCTTCCTATGTAAGTCTCAATGGTTGTGTTCCTATAAGAATGCATCTAAATTCATTGAGAAATTTATCTTGTACTTGGCATAAGTGAAATGGTGCATTATATATCCATAACATATGGTACCAAAATTGAACAGGGTCATTATCAATATCAACATAACCCCTTGGGGCAAATCCTTCAAATGCATTACAGTACACCATAGAAAATATCAAATACAAGGTCATGAAAAACCTCTTTGTCTTCATATAATTTGAAAGCTCATAAGAAATTTCATTTGAAATTATTTCAGCCCAATCGAATATTGCTTTCATTTAAACAGAGAAGTGTAGTACATACAGAACGTACCTTGGAATGTAGGATGTGGAATCCTATCCCATAAGCCATGAGAAAAGCCAAGAAAAGTCTTAGTAAGGCTCAGAGAACAAGCATATGTCAATATGAGTTGTATTGGCTAAAATTTCATAATATGGTGCAAGGAAGTCCTTCAACAAGTTCACTTAGCCACCTTGTGAATCCAGAAAAGAGTCAACATCTATTGAAATCATCTTGCTCCAACACCTAGGTATCTTGTTATCTAGTGATTTCCTTACTACAAATCATATTAGTAGCTCAAAAAACAAAAATACACTACTGGAATATTCAAGTCAATAAATATAGCGGAAGAAAAACTAGAAACCAAATCATGCACACATAAACACCAGTATTTTTGGGTAGATACCCTTGGAAAAACCTAGAGGGAAAACCCATGTTGAGAATGATTTTATTATGCTAAAATCAGGGATCCCATAATAGGGATAATGGCCCATTGAGAGAAATACAACTGTAGACAAACATGTAAAAGTTTGATCTGGTGTATGACCCAGATCTATGTGATTTTTGAGTTGTATGTTCCTTTCCTTTTGCAAACCCACGTGTACGTGCATGTCTCCATTGTTACCCGTGTATATGCACATAAAGACTATATGGAAAAATATGATTGGATTGTCCCTTTCCTATGGATTTTCTCTGTTGAAACCCACTTACAACTGCCTCTATTCTCTCTTCCCCTTGATGTAATCTCTAGATGGAAGTCCTTCTCCACCTTTCCATGATCTCCTTGAATCACAGTCCTTCGTGATACAACCCTCAAGTTTTATCAAGTGTATTCCTACTTCACACTATCCTTTCTTTTATAATGTTGAGTTATAAACTAACCCTAATCTCCAAAATGATTGACAATTGAGATTAATTCTCACCTCACTTGAGATCAATGGCTAAGATTAAATGCTAATTTTTAGCATTTCCTTAAATAGCTCAATTAATTAATTAAATCACTTTACTCTAACAATTTCTTTAATTAAAGTAAATTCAAGGGTAGAAGGATTTGGATGATTTCCAAACGACTAGACACATAGACCTATGTGGAAATACTTGTCTGATGCTACCATGCATCAACATCGTCTGGAAGCCTGGGAACTTTGTTTGGAGTGGGAAGTCACAACATTTTCTTGAATAGATTTGGATTTAACATAATGAGATTCCTCCCTTCAGTAACAATTTGAATCATTATATGCTTCACATCAAATCTACTTGCACACCAGGAAACTAACTCTCTTAAATCAAAGGCTTTGGGCATGCAACCATCCTTTGCCAGACTAGTTGTCCAAATATTATTAGTGAGTTTCTTCTTTAGAGTGAGGTTGGAATATCACCAATAAGTTGTATACCAGTGAAAGTCTTTGTTTTGATGAGTGAGGGAATTAACAATATCTCTTCAGAAAGGTTCCTTCTTTTTTCTAGTTTCGATATTTCCCACTCTTTCCAATACACTTCGATGTATGTGAATATTATTAATATGAATTACAGAGATTTAACTGATAAGAGGATAATATCATTAATAGTTCTTAATGAAACATCCTTTAAACATGAACACTTTCCTCCAGAATGCACATGAACTATTAATAGTAATTATCCTTCATAAGAAAATGATCTTTGGGAAAATACAATAGTTAATCCTAATTTACTTTTGAAAACTGTATTTTCCTTGTGAATCGAAGCATCATGAATGCACCATAAATCACCCCAAGAATGAAAATTGTGAAAGTTTAACTAGTAGGAAATATATTAAGTATGGGACATTTAGTGTGGTAGGAATACAGAGTGTCAATTCTCACAGAGGAGTGAATCATGCGGAAGAACTTAATGTGGAGAGAAAGTCATGTGGATAAATGTCTTTGTGTCGAGTTCTTTGCATGGGTGCAATTCAATAATTGGCTAAGTATAGGGTCATGTGGTAGAGGGGAGGGGGGGAGTTATGCAGGAAGAGTTCATGCATGGAAAAGGTTGTTTCAGAAAGGGATTAATGCGGAGGGAAAGCCATGTGAGAAATTACTTGTGTTGAGTTCTCCGTATGGACACAATTAAAGAAATAACTAGGTATCAGGCTATGTGATAAAATGAGGATTATCTATGTGGAGTGTGGAGAATGGGATAATGAAGGATGCAATGAATGAACTCAATGTAGGACTTCTCCTCATAGCGCAAATCAGAAAAATGACTAAGAGTCAAGGGAGTGTATAATTATTTCTTTAAGTGATCTGGAAATATGGAACTCTTACATGATGCAGAGGATTATGAATTGGATATGAAAGGAGCGTTCTTCCACATAGTATTATTTAAAATAAAATACAAGGTTGAGACATGAAAATGGATCAACAAGCTCTTAACTAGGCTATTTTTTATCTTTTTGGAAGGTCAATGATGAATGTAAACCTCCTTTACAAAATTAGCTTTCAATAATCCCATTAAATTTGGCTTATGAAATTTGCAAATTTAATTTCTTCTCCTTTTTCAAAATTTTTAAAGCTACTCATTATTTGCAAATGTGTTCTTCAAACTTTATTTACAAAAAATAAAAATGTATTGGATTTTCGCCCAAATAAAATTACAAACACCACTTGTTCACTTAGAATAATCATGGATTTAACCCAACCACCAAACATAAACCATTTCCCACAATCTTAGTTCATTTCCCTCTTCTTAATGAGGGGTGCACATGTTTTAATATAAAATACAGATTTTAAAAACAATAGTTACATGTAAGATAAATAGTGTTGCTAAAAAGAAACATACCTCTCTCCATGAAAAAAAAACTACGATCTCTTTTGTTTGTGTTTGAGTGTTGCCAAATTGAGACCACATTCTTCAAAGGATAGAATCTATGAATATGACGGAAATCTCAAAATTTGACTATGTATATGTAGTCATACTATCAAACTTGTCAATCAAGCAGGTCTAGTAGACTTGAGAACCCACTCATTCAATATATTCACATTGGTTTGGTTTGAAAAATGGAACCAAAATTTGTTCGATCAAGGTATAATAAGAAATTTTGTATGCTCCTTCCTTGAACTAAAGTTTGATTGTTAATCGACTATGGAGGAAAGTGACGACCCTTTATTATAGTATGTGGACTATCACTTCCTGTCAGAGATCTGGTGCATGGTTGTGGGTGTGTTAAATTTCAATTCTCGTTGGCATTATTAGAGGAACCGAAGACATGATTCTAAGAAAAATCCTTTTTTATTATTATTTCCTAACTGTGCATAGGGATCTCTAGCTAGGTGTGAGAGTGTGGAAAATCGATCTATGATCATAATTCGAAATGCATGAATCTAGATAAATCTACATGAGATCCATGAATGACAAATTTCTTCATTTAGTAGTTGTCCAGAAATAGCACAAATGCAAATAGGGGCTTCTATCAAACAATGAATAGTTATTCTGTTTTATACCATCCAACGTGTGCTTTTCAAGTAGTGTGCTTCAGCGTGAAGATCGATCCTCCTTCTGGGATAGAAATTTGTAATCAATAATAGATTCATTATCAATGTTCAAAAGATATTTTGGAGCTTGATCCTATGGTGTCCTACCATCGCATGCTCCTCCACCGAACACATACACACTCTATTTATCTTCATTTATATTGATTTTTCAAATCATAATTTGAGGTTTTCTTTTTCTTGATCTATGTTGCAATAATGGATGGAGACATTATGGTGTTGGACAAATTGCATATTAGAAATGCACATGAAAATATTGAGTGAAGGATAGAAGCATGCCTTCTGGAAACAAAAAATCTCGGGACTAGAATTTTGAGCACTAATAGAGGCCAAAGATTTCTTGTTTTGATATTTTATATTATTACACAGGCAATTAAGAAGAGACTACATTAGGGAAACACATTAAGAACACACACACATACTTAAGAAGAGAGAGATTTTTGTGGGAAGGTTAACCAACCAAGTTTGTATTCCATATTCATAAGTATTTATACATTGGAGATATGGTTGGAGAGGTTGTATCCTCTCTAACTAATCATTATTAAGATCCTTTACGTTACAATCTTGTACTTACTTACACATTTATCCTTATTACATATATACACATATATTTACTTAATGTTTCAAAGTATGATGACTATTACAAGGGACTAAAAGGCCTCCCAGCATCTCCCCCACACACAAAACCTTGCTCGTCCCAAGAAAGTATGCAACAACATCCTGGGTCTCTACTCCAACAGAAGTATCCTTACTATGCATCAACCATGCATACCAGTCCGCATAGGTAAATCAATCGCAACAACTGCCAGCTTTATAGGAGGATAGACATATACAAGGTTTATTGTGACTGATTTCAAATGGATCCAAATGACTACATATTTCATGCCCTAACTCCTTGATCTCCATGCTTTCAACATTCTTATCCATTCGAAGGGCACCCATTGTTGTCTCTGTCCAACTGCAGAGTCTACTCCTCATAAGAACTGTCGTGGCTGACTCTATTGCCAAATTTGGTTGGTCAATGTCGAACTCAAACTTTTCAGGCACTCTAGCGATCTACCACTCTCAAGGGTTCTTTTTATGGAATCAATGAGGGTTTGCAGCATGAGCCAATCCTCAGATTCCTTTGCTTTCGTGGTCACAACCTAGGGAACTATTATGTAACTCTTATACCAGGGGCTCAATTAGTTCAATCATTCTTGTGTCATCATCTTGTCTTTTAAGCTCTAGTGTGTGTGTGTCATGAGATGTCTCTTTCTTGAATTCCTTCAATTTCTAAAAAAAAATCTTGATCAATCTCATCAGTAATGCTCGTTGCAGGTGCTCATCCACTAATGCAAAATTTTCTCAATCAATGGTCAATCTTTTAATAAGTCCTCCAATGTCTATACACTTACTGCTATGTTTCTCTTCAAGATTCTTTCTCTACTGCTAGATTTCTTCATCTTCTTGGGACTTTGTCTCTTACTTCTCTTATCATGGCTTCTTCCATAGCTCTGTCATTGTGCTAGAATCTGTAATTTTACATGACGGATAACTATGACTATGACTCAACTAAGACTATGTGCATGCGACAAGACTTTACTAAGACACAACTAAATGATTAAACTTGACTCTCTAACTATTAGTAAGACTCAAAAACTCTTTTTGTTGGTACCAAACTTTTACAAACTCACTAGACACTATCGACTAGGTATCGATTGATGTCGAAAAGGAACTGAGCTCGTCGGCTAAATATTGACTTACGTTACATCGATGGAGAGAATCACCTACCTTGAAGACTCATGTTTAACTCCCTCCTTTCTTTAGAACCTACTTTTAACTCATATTCTTCATTAAATATGACTCAATAGACATGACTGACTCAATCGACAACATACTCAAGTTTAACTCCTTCCTTTCTTTAGGCTCTATTTTTAACTCATATTTTTCATTAAATATGACTCAATGGACATGACTGACTCAATCGACAACATAATTTATTTATTTTTCCAACTAAAATGGATGACAGAGCTGAATCGACAATAAACTCGACTCGATTATAAGATTTAACTATTCTTCATGCAACATTTTTATACAAATGAATCCAAAAAAAACTTATATTTTCCCCTTAATAAAAGAGGTAATGTCATTGTACATAAGTGCAAGAAAAGTTATTAGAACTATACGGTGCACAACTATGCCAAGTTCCTCCTCGGGACCCCCTTCCTTGGAAATCAATACTTCAGATTCTCCTTTTTGAACAATATAGAAGCAATTTCTTTATCCATCTCGTCGGATAACAATATCTCCTGCACTATCTTGAACCTTTTTATTGAAATTACATAAACACACGTACTTCTTCCATATTACTCTTGGTTGCTTATACATGTTGATCATGGTTTCTTGGATCCTAGTGTCTTATTGAATCAATTTGTACTCTGAGAGGTTACCCCAAACATACCACAAATGAAGATAAAGATCTTTCTCTTCTCCATTGTATTCTTCTAATCATCCTTTGAACTCTTCTTATCATCCCTCTATACCATTGTATCCTTCCCATCAACGTTCTGACCCTCAACCTATCACTGTGTTCTTGTTTCAAGACTAGTAAAATGGTATTGGTTCAATCATAGCCACCATCGAATGACTCGACCACTAATCATATGTCAACGCCCATTCGACCA
>ML798130.1:294741-315361 GCA_009831015.1 Picea engelmannii
AATGTTCAAGTACAAGATGATTCAAAATGAAAATGTCTCCTTGGTATATATAGGAGACTAGGAGGTATAATTACAAATAATGGTCTAAAGCCGACATAATTAAAATAACATTACTAATCTAAATTACAACTAATGGCCTAAAGACGACATAAATAAAATAGCATTACTAATCTAATATGCCCCAATTAAGGGGTGAAGAGCCAATATTAGGGCTTAACATGGTGCAGCTTGGATGCATCAAGTGGAGTGATATATCGACCATCGTGTGCGTGGTTCTTGGTGCAGGTTTCATCCTATGGAGGATAAACTAGTCTTATGTGCGGATATGGGTACATGCTTTGATCTCATGCTCGTATTTCTACCCTGTGTTTGTGGTTCCTCTATTCGATCTCATTGGTTTGTTCAAAGTTTGATGTATGCATAGATCTGGTTCCTTTTGGTGGTTGTTGACGAATTTTTCTTCCTCATATCAGTCGGGAGGTATGGCCAGAGCTTTGAGGTCCTTTATTTGGGTGTGAGGTGTTTGGAGTCGTGGCAATTTGAGGTCCTTATGAGGGTGTGTAGCTTATGGGCTTCTCTTAGATGATGTTTTATTTGGGGAGGGTATTCAATGGTGTCATTGCTAACTGGATATATTGATGTGAGATTTTTCGGTGTTTCAGATAATAAGCCTATTTCAGATATATCCAACTTCCAGATTATTGATGGGATTGATTTTTCGGTGTTTTTTTTAGTGGCGGGGTTTCTTATATCTAGTCCTTTTCTGGCCTATTTGTTTTACTTTTCCATCTTTAATCATTGTATTTTTCATTATGTCTTTTCAACCCGATTTTGGGCCCATTTGGGATTCCATTTTTTTGAACTCTTTACCCTTGATTGGGTGGTTGTGCTTAAGACACCAACAAAATGTAATTTGGTTCTCTTCGGATGAATACAATTACGGTTTTTTTTTTCATGGAAAAAAAATTCATGACATTGACCCATTACTTTGGTAGTGTCATGAAGCATAGCTCATTGAATAGTCAACTACTTGTAATTATGGGACATCTCACTATTAGAGTATAAGATCTTCTATCCAAGACCTAGAGGACTCTTGGATTGGCCTTTTTGATGACTTGATTATGCCGCTTTAGGAATAAGATCACTATTAAACCTTGTGAAAGAAGGGAGTAAATGGAACACATTATGCTCTATCTCCCTATCCCATCCTTGATACTGGATTTCTAAGAATATTTATCAATATCAAAAGGTTCTAGATGGTGTGATAAAAGGGCATCTAACCTAGAGCTTAAGCATGTAATAAAATCCAGTTTTAGATATAACATTGTTGCTAAAAGGGGGAATGCATTTTCTAGGATATCCTTTTTTGAGAAAATACTAATACCACATGCTATTTATTCAATTGAAGCTAGATTGATATCCTATAGATCCCTATTTCCCCAACTACATGAATTGATGTCAACCTCAAATGAATTTTGTAGAAAAGACCTTCACTATCATTTGTACTTACCTAGATTATTCTTGACTCATGTTGACTCACCCATTTCATTTGAGTCCTCTGTGTAGAATTATATCATATTGATTTCCAATGCATGAATAATTAATGGATCCTCCTAACCCACCTACATAAGTATGCAATCATCCTCTTAGCTACACAACACAAAGTTCTAATCATTGTAGACATTTACATATATGTTCATTAATGATTTGAGAAGACCTCATTCTTCATTGGTTCTTCTACCTCTCTTTTATCACCATTATGAGTTCATTTTTCCTTGTTACCCATAACTACTTAAAACCTCCACTTCTATAATATTATTGCCTTTAAGATTTATGAATTCTTCTTTATGAGACTCAATGGCCACATTTGCTAACCAAGTTACAACTAGGATTTTTGATATGTAGACATGATGGAAGTCAACTTGAGTCAAACTGAAGGAATGATAAAATGCAACAATAAATCACATTGTCTATCTCTCAATTCTTTCTCTCAATTTTTCCATGAAGTATATTAATTAAAATTTCAAAATCCCATTTTCCTTTCAATCAAGTTATGTCCACACCTTTAATGGTTTTCAGGCCTTCAAATTTGTTATCCATTCCCATCAACTTTTTTTTTATTCCGATATGAAGGAAACTATAAAAAAACAAATGTTACATTGTAGCTTAGTCCCTGCCATGCAAGTTTGGAAATGGACTAACACTTCTCCTTCCCATAAATATGTTTAAGTGTTTCAATTAAAACATTCAAGATACAGAATAATTGCAATGTCAAATAAATGGTTTATAAAACTTTTATGCCTCAAATGTAATTACTTGTTAAATATAGCCCGTCCAAAGATATATAAATGTGTATACCCTTACTTAGCTCATCTCTATGGTTATGATGAAGACCGAGTAAAAAACAACAAGCCATCAAATCTGAATTAATAACATTATATATTATTTAAAAGATGGTCATAACAGACTATATAACATCTTTACATGGCGCAAATATTAAAATTAGAGTTAGTAGGAGGTGATATAAGTATTGAGATCAATATGGTGGGGTGGTTTCTATGAAAAAATGGAGGTTGCTACATAATTGCAATAAACACACCAACCAGGATACCAGACAAATAGTAAATCCAAAATTCAAATTTAAATTTGCTACCATGCAATACGGGTAGTGCCATATTGGGATGGGTGCACAATCCATATTAAATAGATTTCATCATCCTACGTAAACTGAGAAGAGTTTCTTACCCTATCACTCTCCCTCTTGATGGTCTTTAGAACGGCTCTACAAATCGCCTCTCTTCTATCCCCAGGTAGAGATGGATGAACGAATCCCACCCATACTAGAAATGGTCAGGGAGATCGAAGAATTCGCTTCTCGTTCTGTTTGTCCTGCCTGTTGTTGGAAATGGGAATGCATGAGATGGACAGACATGAACCAAAGAGTATAAATATGTTACAACCAAGTTAAAAAATTTCCCCCAACATATCTTTCGACGCTTATTAATCACCCGACAAGCACTCTTGTATTTCCCATTGCTTATTATCTGCCATTATAGAATCCCTGTATCATTTTACAATAACTCTGCTAAATTATATCCCAAGTACCTACTCCAAATCAGAAAAATGATTGAAATTCCAAAAGGAACGCAACGAATTTCACTTGTCCATAGAAAATCCCTGATGTTGACAATAAGACCTCCAGGAATAGAGAGCACATTGAACCAATCCTCACCTTTCCGAACCTGGAGACCATCCACCACATCATCGAGAAAAAAATTCATCATATCTCCATTTGAATGGGGTTTAAGCCCATTCACCATATCTCGCTGAGGGCAAGGACGGTAATAATTGATTCTGGCTTGGAGCAGGGGTTCCTTGTTGAGGATTTTGATATAATTTGGGTTCAACCCCAAACCCTCGGAAATAAGACACATTAACTTCTCTATAAGCCCCATTACCTCTTAGACATATTTTTCATATGTTTCCATTCATAGTGCATACAATAATGTATCAGAATGCATGCAATATTATTATCAAGGTTTCAGATATCTCACACAAGGTGTGTATAGAATTGTACCTGTATGTGGAGGGCGTTTTGATCCAGTGCTCAACTGCTTTGGCACATTGTGGAGAAATATAATGAACAAGGGCATCAACCCAATCTAGCACCGTATCATCAGAGATGTCAAAGAACTGGCCATAGCCTTCAATCATGTGAATATGAGGTCTCAGAGGACACCGTTTATGTTTCTATTAAAGAGAAATTTCATAGAACTCCTATGAAACTCGTTTCAAACTCTCCAACAAGGACAAAGATATGCCATGATTTATTATCTTCAAAATAATTGAAAATATATGAATTCAAAACGCCAAATGATCACCAAGTTGGTTGCATAATCGGCACAAAAATGAAAAAGAAGAGCAAAAAATGTGATCACAATCAAACCTGAAAGAAACCCCATTCCTGGGAAGCTTGGGCTAATTGTCTGACAATCTTGAAGCATTGATCGATGTCTTCCAGGCTTGCTAGATCGATGATAGGAAGAGACTATTGGACTTGAAGAGGACGAGATGGCGTCTAATTATAAGGAAGGATGTACTGTGCAGGGATTTCCTTCACTTGCCTTTCACTTAGCATCTGCACAAGATCAATTGATCTTTGAAGTATTTCAAATTTCTTGAGAAGAGCGTCCATGGAAGCTAATGAAGAATCCATACACATAGTAGGTAGTGGAATTGGACTGACGAATGCAATGGTTTTCATTTGGCGGTGAAACTTTCTTAAGGTGGTGCATTTCATAAATTGTGGATGATGAGCATTTATTCCCTTTACCTTGATCATCTAGGCATTCGATTGTGATCTATGACTAGATCTATGAATTTCACTGTGATATCTCCATTTCCTCGTCAGCCTTCACCCTGGGTAATGTGATATCTTCATTCTGTCGTCAATCGTCACCCCTTGGGTTGAATATTGAGAGACGGTCCCTATTCATTCACCGAAAAGAAAAGCACCCTAATAGTTCGATGTGGGTCATAAAATCAGGGTTGTTAGGAAGGTTAAATGGGTGGTTCTAAAGGTAAATATGTTTGGTTGGTTGCGTGGTGGGTGTATGTGGTTTGTGTGGGTCCAAGGGTGGGTATCAGGTTGGTTGTAATTTTATTTGGTGTGCAATGCAATGTCTCGGCAGGGGTTGTTAGTTGTGTCTCGGAAACTGTGGGCAGTTTTCTTCTTCGGTTGGTGGTGTGATTAATCGGTGTGTCATGTCATGTTAGTTTTGATCGACAGATAGGTTCTATGTGTCATGTTGTGTTGTTTCAAGGTGTCTCGTGATGGCCTGCCAGGGGTGCGCATTGATGGTGTTGATCTATGCATTGGGAAAGTAGTCATCGAAACGCCCCATAACTCTAATCTCAGACTGGAGACTGTTGACTACATACCATTTACATCACTCCCCTAGCACCGATCAACTTCCCATCATTGGGAAAAAGGATGAAGCAACAATAATGTTGGCTTCACTCCAACGTCATTCGTCACCGCGGGCAATGTGATATATGTGTTTTGTGTAGAAATTTCGATACAAATTAATGTATTCTTGCGATTCTCCTGATCTAACAATTTCTGCAACTTGTTAAATACAGAATCTCTTCTACTATTATTATTGCGGAAGAAATTAAACCACGATCACAACCACAATGCACAAAGTGAAATATCAATAACACACAACACAAAGTGAAATATCAATATCAATGAAAGACTCTTTATCTCTCGTCATGTGGAATGAAGCGCCACTATCCAAATACCACACTGATCCCGATGCACTTGAATCCATGCATACGATCAAAGTGAAGTCAAGCTCAAATTGTGAGACAAGAGCCTCACCAGTTGCAGATCCAGCAACCGTCTTGTTCTTCTTCTACGGATAGTTAGTAGCGAGATGCCCATGTTCATGACAGTGAAAACACTTCACTTTAGACAAATCCACCTTCTTGACTTTAGACTCGGATTTTGATTGGAATTTCTTCCCTTTCCCTTTCCTTGCCTTGGAAGTCAAAGCACAATCCTCTTCATCATCACGCTTTGATGAAGATCCATATCTGGTGTTCCGCCTAAACTCCTCTTGCACTAGATTCGACCATATTCGTTCCCAATCCGACAATTTTTCCCTTCCATTGACAGAGTCTTGATAACTGTGCCAACTCTTGGGAATCCCTAGGAGTGCCAAGCTCACCAAATCATCAACAGTGATTGTTATTCCCACACTTCCAAGCTCATCCTGACATTGGACAAACTTTGTGAGATATTTTTGAATGGTGTCGACTTTCTCCATCTTAATCTTCCTGAGTTTATCTTTGAGTACCAATTTCCTATGGTCGCTACTGTTTTGGAACAAATTTGTCAAAACCTTCCACATTGCATATGGTGTGGTTTTCCCATGGAGACTTGAGACAATGTGGTCTCATACTCCCTCCAACAGAATCCTCCTCGTGTTCGCCACTTTCTTTTGCTATGCATCAAGATTTGCAGCATCTGTCGCATCCAGCTTAGGAACATCTGCGTCAATGTAACCCTTCAAGCCATTGTCTTTGAGTACTGCTTCCATCCTGTCCTTCCAAGCGATGTAGTTAGAGCTGCCCTCAAGTGCATACTCCAAGCTCAAGCCATTGAAAGACATTTCGATCTTGAATCAGCTGTCGCACCAAGAAAATCTTGCAAATTCGAATGTTATCCAACCACCAAAACTCAACCCCTACAATCCCTCTTCCCTGGGAGGTTCGCACCCCTCCTGAGAGTAGCCTAAGGGAAGTTTGCACCCTGCTTGTGTGTAGCCTGCAAACTTGCCTGGGAAGTTCACACCCTACTCCACTGTAGGGTGAGGGGGGTTCGCACCCTGCCTGTGTATTTGCTTGCGAACTTGCCTGGGAAGTTCGCACTGTACTCCACTGTAGGGTGAGGGAAGTTCGCACCCTGCTAGTGTATTTGCCTGCGAGAATGCCAATGAAGTTCGCACCCTGCCTTTTTCTAGGGTGCGAGAATTACTGTTCTTGAAAACACCAGAAGTTTTCAGTACTAGAGTTCGCACCCGGCTAGAGGCGGGACCTGCGAGAATGAAATTATGTTCACACCTCACTTCCGTGACTCCGTGGTGACCATGGCTCTGATACCATGTAGAAATTTTGATACAAATTAATGTATTCTTGCAATTCTCTTGATCTAACAATTTCCACAACTTGTTAAATACATAATCGCTTATACTATTATTATCGCGGAAGAAATTAAACCACGATCACAACCACAATGCACAAAGTGAAATATCAATAACACACAACACAGGAGTTTTACCGGGAAAGCGTAAAGCTAAAAACCCCACTATCATATATTATGTATATCATGAATCATCAAACAATCTCATACAAAACTCTAATCCAAGAGCTCTCAATACAATACAATCGTCTCACACTGTCATACACAAATTAGCAAATGCATGTGCCAATTCCTGTGTCCAGACAACCTGCCTCCTCTGCACAAACTTTGCAATCTGAATTCTCACAATGATACTTGCATTCTGAATTGCGTAGTTTGCACATACTCATAAGCATATCCACTGCATGTGTGAACAAATCACAACTGATAGCCAACTGTCCCTTTCACCTGTTATCTCAACTGAATCTCCAATGGATTTGACATGCATGTAGTTAACCGTGGCGAATCTTCAATTGCCTGTGAGTTCACTGATTAACTGAACTCTCACTAGTGCATGTTTAGTTACAACTAGTACAACTGATCTTAACTCACTTAACTACACTTATAATTCTGTTACAATTCCAAATCACTCAGTTATGAATGAGATAATATATTAATATTTATTGTCTAATTTAATTAAGGGAAAAGTAAATTAGACACATGTTTCTTGTTGACTTTTCAACATTTTGTGGTCATCTCGGTAAAAAGAGGTGGAAGTTGCGATCCAATCACATGGTAGAAAAATAAGTTTTTTTTAATTTATTTTAATTAAATTAAATATATTATTCAAACTTTCCTATGTTTAACATTGGAAAAGAGAAAAAAAAATAAAGTCAATTGTAAAACTAATACCAATCAACTATGAATCGAACGTTATAGTCCCACATTGCCTTCAATAGGGACTAATAACTATGCTAACTCTTTTTTGATATCGTAGGATGCCCCTTATGGTATAAAATCTAGGGTTACCCTTGCTTTCCCCATCAAATTTGAAATTTATCCATCCCTCCTTTATGGGAGACCATAGTTGGTTTAATTTCACATTTTAGATAAGGTGAATCTTCTCAATAGGATGAGATAATTTTAGATTTAATTTGGATAAAATTTCAAGCTCAAGATATGAGAGGGACTCCTTCCACTATTCACCAACTTGTATCATTTCATTGATATTTATTTTTCTTTATGCCAAATATTTTTAGACGGAGTTTTTTTGTTTTAATATTCATACTTATAAATATTCCACAACATGGAATGAGGAATTACATCCCGTGACATTGTTATGGAGTAGTATTCCATGGAGGTTGGCATAGGAGGTAATGAGGCATTGCATTGAAAGAGATGTTGGTTTTTTATGATTGACCATTTATTCACATATACCCAAACTTTTAGTGTTATATCATAATTCAATAGGATGTGAACACTATATTCTACTTCTCTTAAGAAACCATTGTCCTTAATAGGAATTTCTTTCCCTCTAAATATTAGAGCATATTCGAATAATATTTTCCTCTTATCTATTAGACTCAATTTTTTTTATCTTCCCCCATAATACAAAAGTCAAGATTCTCTTCCAATGAGCCTACTCTCGATGTCTTCCTCTTTAGATGGGACATAGATATCCTTCCTTTTGAAATACCCCGGTTTTGATCCCCATATTAAATAATTTATTTTGTGAATTTATGAAAGGCCAGAGTGCCCAAACAAATAAAAGAGGCCAGTGCACCTAGGAAATGTAATTTTATGATCATTATCAATAATAAATAGATCATTGGCTGCTAGACAAACAAGGACGGGAGTTATAGGGGGTTATGATTCCACAAGAGATGGGGCTTGAGGGTTTAAGTATTTATTTATATTTTATTTACCCATTTTTTATTTGATGGAGAATATCAGTTACATGAGCTTATTGGGGGAAGGCCATGTGGTTCTCTATTTGTAAGAAATATATAAACCCATCTTTGGTCTGTTTGGGGGGTTCATTCACTCAATCATTGTTCATTGTCCACACTTTTCATTTTTTTCTCTCTCTCCATTCACTCTTTCACCCACTCTTCATTCCTCATTCATTTTGATATTGGATTGGGAAAGAAAAATGAATTGTGGAGAGAAACCATGGTTTTGTTGGCAGTAATAAATGTTGGTGTATTTCGGCTATTCGCACTAGGAATCACCCTCAGACTGTAATGAGGATAAGCCCACTACCCATTAGTTATACAGTAAATGTAAATGAGTTTTAAGGGGGTCAAACGGATAAGATTCGAGATAATGAAGTTGTAACATAGAAAATATGGGTTGGCATGCACAAGCCATTGAGGTATTGAATCAACTTCAATCAGTAAGTTGGAGTAAGGATGAGTAGGAGGAGGATTTAGTGAGAAAGGTGTAGAGGTCTGCTATGAACATCAGATTTTCCAACAACCTAAGGAGGAAAAACTTAAACACAAGGTCCTCTTGGATTCAAATTTCAAGGAAGCTGAAAGAAATCATAACAATACTATAACCAAACATTTATTATAATACAGTTACAACAATCCACATGAACTCTCTCAATATAAGGTCACCTCATCCCCTCCTATCACACCTCCCTCATTCCTCTGCCACCTCTTCCTTTCCCTTGCCACCGCAACCTCATCCTAGCCTCCACTCCCCCAATCACTTCCTTCCAAATGGTCGTCTCTCACTCATTGGGACATGCGAGTTTTCACCAAGAAACTCGCTCCACGTCACCCATGCACATGCGTTATTAGGATGCCACCTGAAAAGCTCACATTAGTCACAGACAAAGACTATTCATGGCCTCGAGGCACCAAGATGGACTCACAGAAGTCATTGGCACCGTCTAAGAATAGTTATGGGTGTCAGGCCCAGTCATAATCCCAATGAAGACAATTATTTAAGATTGTCGGTAGCAGTCGATACCTCACCTCATCCCATAAATGGAAAACGTTGCAAAGAGCAGCCATGAAGGAAAACTTACAATCTGAAGCTTCCTTATGGGCAATTTTTCCTGTAAATCGCATAACTATTCCTAGCTCACATCTGAGATAATGCGGTATGCACAACCTGACAGAGAGGGCATCGACTGAAGGCTTTGAAGGCAGTGATGTGATCACATTCCTGGTGGTTTCATCATTTTAGTATATATAGATAGTTTTGATATTTTGTTAAGGTCAAATGGTTGAGCTAGGCTCCTTGCTATTGTAATATTTTGATTGAGAACAACTGGTTCTCTGGTTATGTATTTGTTTTTGAGACATCTTGGTTAATCTAATTCAACTTTCTTACTCCATGTTAATTTGCTCTGATACTGAGAGAGTTCATGTTTGATTGATTCACATGGATTGTTGTAACTATATTATGATAAATGTTTGATTATAGTATTGTTATGATTTCTTTCAGCTTCCTTGAAATTTGAATCCAAGAGGACCTTGTGTTTAAGTTTTTCCTCCTTAGGCTACTGGAAAATCTGATGTTCATAGCGGACCTCTACACTCTCCTCACCAAATTCTTCCCTCTATTCACCCTTACTCCAACTTACTAACTAAATTTGATTCCAGACCTCAATTGTTTATGCATGCTAGTCTAGATTTCTAAGTTAGAACGTTATTATCATTGAGTCCTCTCCATTTGATCACCTAAAACTCATTTACATTTACTATATAAACTGATGGATATTGGGCTTATCCTCATTACAGTCTGAGGGTGATTCCTAGTGCTAACATAAATGGTGTTGTTGTCAGGGACGGATTTGAGAAGATTGAAGAGCTCCCTAAGAAGAACGACATAGATCCAACTATTGATGGTAGACAAGAGAGGGATACAAAAATTAAATATAACCATCTACCAGGTGAATCCACATCAGAGACTCCACTGGGGAGGATTTTGTTAACATAAAGATGAAGGGAATCATTAGGTATCATCTTATGAGATTTATTCATGAACTTTTGTTATTCTTTATCAACTCATTTTTTTCCCCTTCACATATAAAGAGGATCATATTTTTCTTTGTTTATTTGGTTGATCACCAGCCTTCCTTTATATATCCATCCTTGGAATAAGAAGACCTGCTTTCTTCCTGTGTTGTAGATGTTGATATTATATCCTCAGCTCAACCTACTCATAAAGATGAGATTCATATTGAAACCCCTCCTGAACTCAATCACCCTTGCATCCCTGGGGAGGTTGAAACTGATCCACAGCCTCCTCAAATATCATCACATCCTATTCTTACTATTGAGCCTTGCCATCAATGTGTTAAGCCTCATATTCAACCACTAGTTTTCAAACTAGAATCAGAGACAAGTTGTTTAAACCTTTAATGCTTCCATATCATCTTCATCCTTATCCTCGTAATTTATTTAAGTACTTTCCTCATTTTTCTGGAGAGGATCATGTTACAGTTGAGAGGTATGTGGATGATTTTGAGAATTTTACTGATCAGTTTGAGATAGTTCATGAGGATGTTACCATGAGGTTGTTTTACAAATCCTTGTTAGGAGATGTTGATGTGTGGTTTAAGGGTTTGGGAGATGACTCCATTGGTTCTTGGGTTGAGCTATACAATGCATCTTTAAAGTGGTGGGGTGAGAACAAGTCCCTTGATTAGTACTGGGATGATTTTAATACCTTGAGGAGAGGGGAAGAGGAAGCCTTGGTTGTCTTCAACAGGAGGTTTTACAATGTTTATCATAGTATGCCTATAGAGATTAGACCCACATAGATTGTTTCCATGGTGTACTATGTCATGGCTCAACATTCAGATCTTGTCCTTCTCCTGAGAGAAAGGAAATCTACATCTTTATCACAGTTATTCATGGATGTTGAGGAAGTAGAGGAGAACCTCTAAGCTTGTGGTAGGATTCAAAGTCAGTATCATCTCAACTCTGAACGTAAGGCAATTTTTACCTATTTTCCCTATGAAGGAAAGACTATGGATAATTTTGTCTTTGACATAGGTACCCATGAGCAGCCTTGTCTTGATGAAAATCATGTGTATGAACAACTAGAAGAAGTAGATACTATTGTTCCTGAAATGGATATTTTTAATACTTATATTCCTGATGAAATTACTGTTTTAAAGGTTGATCATAGATATGAAAGGAAACCCATTTTTTATGGATATTCTATTGATTATGAGCAGCAAGCTTATCTTATATTTGATCACTATGAATACAGTAACGATGATGTGGAAGTTGGCCTTGTCACAGAAGACACAAACCAATATTTTGACTAGGAGCATCCCTTAGTTGAGGCACGTGAATAGATCGTTTATAAACAACCATAAGTAGATCAACAGTCATCAGTGAATCAACAACCTCCTATGTCCAGCCTTCTTCGACTTGTACCTACAGTTCACATCAAGTAGCGTTTTGACAAACAGATTCCTATGGATGTCATTCAATCAAGTGTGCTTGTAGAGGACATCAAGCTAGCTGCCATAATTTAATCATTTGTTGCCTTCAGTTCCATGACCCTGTCGATGAGTACATAAAGTTACACTTTTCAAATGCTTTGGAGCATGCAAGCTTGATCCTTTTATCAGCATTTGAAGGTAATATGGGTGAACATAAGAATGAAATTAGTCAATTGTCACACTTTCCTTGTCTTTTATGGATCATTTGTAGTGAAGAGAAGGATTCAATTATCAAACAGTTTGAATGGCTATGGTGGAAGTTTGATTTCACCTAAAATTTTGTAAAATTTAGTTAACTTAGGTTTTGTACATAAATAAGCTCCCTCGGGAGCATGTGTGTTTTCTTTCATTTTTATAGTAGTGTACTTGTCGGCCTGTTTTCTTCAGTATGATGTTTCAGAGCATGACTCCAACCTAATACTAAGGCACTAAAACTGCAAAAGGAGTTCTTAGAGCCTCACAAGGAGGTCTCTATCCCCCATGGAGCTTATATGTTAACACAAGGATATGCATACCGTTTATTAAGAATCAGACAGAAATTGAGGTTTACCCTCAAGAACATTATGGTGTAAATCATGTGGAATTTTGCCCATGATTTCCATAGGGAAAACGAAAATATTGGAGGCCTAAGTAGCTCAAGCACCCTCTCTCCACCTAGCACATCTCCCTTCCTGATACCTCCTCTCACCTCCTGACACCTGTCCCACTCACATTTCACTCTCCCTTACACATCACCTCCTCACTGCCTATCACACCTCCCTCATTCCTCTGCCACCTCTGCCTTTCCCTTGCAACCTCATCCCATCATCTTCTCCCCCAATCGCTTCCTTCCAAATGGTTGTTTCTCACTCATTGGTCCATGTGATTTTTCGCCAATCACCTCGCTGCACATCACCCCTTCTCATACGCTATCAGACTTCCACCTACAAATATTGCATTGGTCACAGAAAAAGACCATTCATGGCCTCAAGGTGTTAGGATGGACTCACATAAGTCATTGGCATCGTCTGAGAATAGTTATGGGTGCCAGGCCCAGTCCTAATCCCAATGAAGATTGTTATTGAATATTCTAGGAAGCAGTTGAGACCTTGCCTCATCCCATAAATGGAAAATGTTGCAGAGAGCAGCCATGAAGGCACACTTACAATCTGAAGCTTCCTTATTGGAAATTTTTCCTGTAAAGCACATAACTATGCCTGGCTCATGTCTGACATAATGAGGTCTACATAACCTAATAGACAGGGCACCGACTGAAGGTTTTGAAGGCAGTGATCTGATCAGATTGTTGGTGGTTGCATCATTTTAGTATATATAGGCAGTTTTGATATTTTGTTGAGGTCAAATGGTTCAACTAGGGTCCCTACTATTGTAATATTTCAATTGAGAACAATTGGTTCTCTAGTTATGTATTTTTTTTTAGACATCTTGGTTAATCTAAGTCATCTTTCTTACTCGATATTATTTGCCTCTAATACTGAGAGAGTTCATGTTTGATTGATTCACATGGATTGTTGTAACTGTATTATGATAAATGTTTGATTATACTATTGTTATGATTTCTTTCATCTTCCTTGAAATCTGAATCAAATGGGACCTTGTGTTTAAGTTTTTCCTCCTTAGGCTCACTACTACATATTGAAAAATTTATGATGACCACTTGCAACGAAAGTACTCTTTCATCGCAACATGCAAGAGAAAAATTTCTTTTTTTTAAATCCATCCTGTATTCGTCGCTATCTCGATGACTCTAGGTTGAATAAATTATTATGGTCAAAGTTCGTCGCAAGAGCGATGACTCTAGTTTTTCCGTCGCAAGAGAGACGACTTGCCTAACCTTAAAATTGACCGTTGAAGATAACCTAAAATATTAATAAAAAGAATAAATATTTTTAGGTCACGTTCGTCGCAATTGCGACGATAATGACCTAAAATTGGAATATAAATATTTGACGATTTAAAGATGTTGCGACAATATTGCTATAACAACGACGGTTCCAAAAGGATATTTTTGTGCGGAAGAATGTCACAGAGTGTTGTTAGAGGTGGGGAAAAAAGTAAAGTGGGTGAAAAGGGTGATAGTAGATGTTATTTCCCTTTTAAAAAATGTTGCCTCAGATGTTCCGTAAGAATATTAATAGAAACAACTACAAAACATTGTAGGAAATATGGTCACATTGATGGCGGATCAAATGAATATCGTCCCTTGTTAATTAGCTATATATTCATTATCTTATTTTATTTTGTCAATTTTATACAAAATTATATATATATATATATATATATATATATATATATATATATATATATATATATATATATATTGTTTGAATGTTTGTTATAGTATACACTAATTTTGCATGATTATTTGTAATTATAAAGTTAGAGTTTCCCTCTAACTTTTCGCAGAATATTGCGCCACCAAGTATTACTAGAAATGATGTTGTACAAGTTACAGAACATCATCATGACCAAGAAAATGAGGATCTCATGGAAGAAGATGATGGGACAAATCAAGTTAATGATCCCATGGAAGACGATGATGGGACAAATCAAATGATCCAAGATTTGTTTTCGCAGCCGGATGAGGATGGGGAAAATGATGGTATTTATGATGAACCTCTATTACAAAAGGCAAATAAACGACTTTATGAAGGATCAAGAGCAAATATTCTCTCCGCTACATTGTTGTTAGTGAACTTAAAGGTTATGAATAGTTTGTCAAACACTTGTATGACACAGATACTAAGGTATGTAATATGTTTCATCTCATATTATACATAAATGTTGATTTTTTCTATTTGTTTTTAGTGTTAATTAATGTGTAAAATAAGAATGCAATTTTTACAATTAATATTTTTACATTAACTAGTTGTTCGTTATGTTGTAGATTGTTAGGTGAATTTTTGTTACCATCATCAAATATTTTACCTCACAAATATTGAGGTTTGCATGCCATTATGAAAGACATTGGAATGGATTATCAAACTATAGATGCATGTCCTAATGGCCATATTATATATTATGGGCAAAATGCTTCGAAAACCGAATGTCTGCAATGTCTTATCAGTAGATATCGAACCGATCAAGTAACCAAAAGGGTGCCTCGAAAGGTTCTTCGTCATATTTCCATAATTCCACGCTTGCAGTGATTGTTCAGGTGTGAAATAATAGCACAATCTATGGATTACCATGCACATAAAATAAGTGGAGATGGTGTTCTTCAAATGTTTGCTGATGGTTATGCATTTAGGGAAATTGAGGAAAAATGGGCAGATTTCAAAGATGAACCTCGTAATGTTAGGCTTTCATTGGCAGCTGACGGTGTTAATCCATTCGGAGAGTTTACATCTATTTACTTAGTGTGGCCTATTTTTGTTATCAACAATAACATTCTTCTTTGTATGTCGATAAAGAAGGAGCACATAATGTTGACAATGATTTTTCCAGGTATTTGATTACATTAATTTTTTGAATTTAACATTTTCATTTGTTTCAATTTACATGATATCGTTCCTTTAGTAATTATGTGTAATTTCAAACAATTAGGTAAGTACCAGGTTAAATATATGAATGTATATATCGAGCCTCTTATCGACGAGCTACTAAAGTTATGGGTTGGCATCACAATGTATGACATATGTAAACTAATCAGGGAGAAGAAATTTAAATTCCGTGGAATACTTTTACAAACAATTCATGATGCCCCTGGACTAATACATTTTTGTGGTATGTATAAGCATTCTAATATTTCTCTTTAATACTATATAATATTTTAATTATATCATGGAGAATGTTTACTTTTTAAATAATCTCATCGTATAATTGACATTAATCCATTTGTTGCAGGTCTTCAAACAAAGGGTAAATTTGCATGTCCAGTTTGTGGCCCTAAGATGAAGTATCGTCATTCAAAAAGTTTAGGAAAGACGGTGTTTGATGAGTATAGGCACCTTCTTCCTAAGAACCATAGGTATCGTACTATTGAAAAACATCTTTTCAATGGGAAAGAAGAGATTGGTTTAAAACCACGAAGAATGACACCCCACCTATGGAGGTTGGAGTATACTAGAAATCGTCAAGGTGCTCAATTTCATATTGTATCGTAGATCATGTAATGTTTTGAATGTTTATTTTAATCATTGAATTTATTTTACCATATTTGATAATTATTTTTGTGATTTCTTTTATGCTTCATGAAGGTCACAATCATCATGAAGGTATTAAAAATGGGCTTCCACGAGCAATGAAATCTTATCCTGCTCAATTCATGAGGTCTCCCTACTATGAGGAGCTAAAAATATCACATTTGTTTGATACAATGCATATTGGGAAGAATGTGTGATGCAGGAGCATCTCTCCATGCAGCCAGCCAGCCAGCCACGTCAGAGTGCACGCATTCAAAGGATGAAGGGAGGTGCAGCCTCATTTATATTTGTATTGAATGTAATTAAATGGTTTAGGCTGGTGAGCCATAGGAAGCCGTGCTTATACAGGCGGTGTTTAGGATCGGCCTTTATGGTAGATCTGGCTGAAATCTAGTTCTAGATAGAAGACTAGACAACCCATTTATTGTATTTGATTGTAAATTAATTAGAGTAGGTAAATCCTGGAGGGAAGGCTAAGAGCACCTCAGGTAAAAGAGATAGAGGGATCTCATTTTGAGGAGTTAGCAGGTACATGTAGATAGAATGCATGTAGAGTTGAGGAGAGCTCGGGAACACCTTGTAAAATATACAGGCATTTGCCAATTGTTAATATATGAACAGAGAACAGTTTTTCCTGCATGATATTCTGTTTATGTGTGTGGCTGTAAGTGTTTTCCTTATGCTATAATTATATGCTGTTATTATACCTTTGCAGGGAGTGTGTTTGATTTCAGGTTTGAGAGGTCTTTGAGGGTTCATTCCATGAGGGCATGACAGAGTGTTGAGACTCTGAATACCAGTGCAAGGGTGGATGCACTTCTGAACTCGTGAGGAGTCAGACAAAGATGTGCTGAGAGCACCAACCTTGAAGTCAACAAATCATGCAGAAGGAGGACTTGTGGGGTTACTGAACACCTCATTAGACAAGGCAGTGTAGCTGAGACACTGTTTTCGACAGAACCTTTGAGAAGTCCTGTAGGAGCTTTACCAAGAAGGGGTCGAGCGTGTGTACAGAAGTGCACGGAGGAAAGAACTTCGCTGTGAGTTCTGAAGGACAAGAATTCTGTTGAGGATTCTGAGGAGCTCCGTCTGGAGGACGTTGAGCGAAGCATGTAAGTGCAAGGAGAAAGCGTAACTGTTGGGTGTTCTGTGGCAGCGAAGCTCCACCAGGAGGGCATTGAGGAAGGTTGTAGACAGACACGAGGAGGAAGGAACTCTTTGAGTTCTATCATCTGAAGGAAGCATCCACTGAGGGAGCTTTTACTGGGTTACTGAATACCCAGAGTACTCAGCAATAGGTTGCTTGAGTTGGAAGACTACCAGGAAGCCTTATATTCTCCATCTGCGAGAGAAAAAGAAGAAGAATCGAGCTTCTGTAGAGGTCAAAGCTACAGGAGGAGCTTAGGATGGATAGCGCTTTGTGTGCAAGGACTTCTGTTACAGGAAGTGCATAGAGTCTGAATGACTTCCACACTTGGAGAGTCGTTGGAGGCCGAGCACAGGGAGCGCATGTGAGAGATCTCTGAAAGAGTCAGGGTTGATAAAGCTCAGGAAGAATAGTTCCTTGCAGATAGTGTGGAACCGGTCCTGGAGGGATTCGAACTAGAGAGCTTTGAAGTGGAGGAGATCTCCAAGAAGAAAATCAACGGCCAGGGTTCGCAGGCGAGGCTCGTGAAACCCCGTCGATCGTCCGATCATGGAGAAGCCAAGCGGGATTTAACCCTTGGGCATGGAAGGAATATGCCATCGGATTTCGGCATATCAGGGATCGGCATTCGGCGTTTGATAAGGCGAGAGTTCATGCTCGTCGAAATCGCGAGTACCGATTTCCCGATTTAGCGGGAACCGTTGATCAGGGCAAGGACAGGTGGAGCACGATCTCGAGAAGTCGGACTTTGGGGATTCGGCGTTCGGCGTTTCGGGGTCTTCGACCACGACGAAAACTTGTATCGTGGATTCGCGATCCGCGAAATCCCGAAGTGACGTGGCATGTGGGACCGCGGTTGCTAGTGGAGTACAGGTGGAAGCACATCGACATATTGGGGATCAAAGTCCCGATAGAAGGAAGAGGTGGAGGTATCGAATCCACACGTGCCATCGCATATCGGCATATCGGAGTTCGGGGTTCGGGGATTCATAGTGTAAGTGAATCACGATTTCATATCGGCCGATTTCCCGATAGGGAAAGCCCCAACGGAACTGAGTGTTGACTCGTTGACCATCGGGATTCGGGGAAGTGAGAGACCTGATCTCGTGGGTGTTAACTCGCGAATCCGCGAGTTCCGATTTCCCGATTCGCGAAGGGGAGATCGCCGAAGGAGGATACTGTGGGTAACTCCCGAGGGGATTTGGAAGAGTCTTCGACTCTTCGGGCCCGTGGTTGAAGGAGATCCTGGTGGGAGCGGCTTGCTCGTTGAGGGGTAGGTTGCGTCAAGTGGTATCAGAGCTGGAAATTCTTGCTTGTATATTTCAGGCAGGAAGAGACAGAGGAGTGGAAGAAGACAGAGTTGCTGAGGACTCTGTGAGGACTGCTTGCAGGTAGACAACAGTCCATAGACAATCAGCAGGACTGTAGGAGGATGAAGTTGAGCACTCAGGATTACTGGAGTGACAATAGCAGATCTGTCGAGGGGACAGATAGACACAGCAAAATGGCTATTGAAGGCCATAGGAAGAAAAGCAAGGCAGAAAAGCTTGCAGAGGAAGCAGAAATGACTAGAGACCTCTATGAATTAAAAGCAGACATAGAGGAGTTCAAACTACGGATGCGGCAGGATAGGAGGAGGAGACGACTGCGTGAATTGCCAATGAAGAAGGCAAAAGTGAAATGGCCAGTCAAGCAGCTGATGGTCATAAGACAGCGAAGGCTGTTGAAAAGATGGTTGAGGTATGCTGAGAACCTCAGGGCCACAGGAAAAGGCATGATTTGTTACTGTTGGCCAGAGACAGGAAAAAGTCTCGATGATGATGATGATGATGATTGGGATAAGTTGGAATCAGTTGATGGTTTCAAGTACTGCTGGTTGGGCAGAAAAGAAGAAATTCCGGTTTGCCAGGAGGGCAACGAAGTGGGATCGGTTGAGGATCTCAATGACTGTCGTGAGGGCAGCCAGGGAATTTCAAATTGCCAGCTGGGAAATGAGAGAAGGTCATATGGAGACCTCGAAGACTGCCAGGAGGGCAGTGGGAGCATCGAAGACTGCCAGGCGGGCAGTGGAGGAGTGTTAAACTGCCAGGTGGGCAGAGATGAGAAGACGAGACTAGTTGGAAGTCTCATGCACTCAAGGGAGAATTCAATATAGCAGGAGTTGCTGATGAAGATGGGATCGATGGATCTCATGGTCTGCTTGGGAAGCAACAGCAGAAACATCCCATATTGCCAGGTGGGCAGGGATGGGCCGAGAGGTTTGGAACAGTCAGAGGAGCTGATGGAGTCGATAAGCTCACAAGTAGATCAGCAGATGTAATTGACTGAAGAGGAGAAACACCAGAATGATATTCTGATGATTGGGGGAGTTTCAATATTCCTACCATCTTCCCAGGAGGAGGCAGAAAATTTTGTTGTACATGCAGCAACAACAGAGAAGTCACAATTGGAGATGACTGTCGAAGAAGAAGAATTGGAGCAGATTTTGGAAGCTGCCCAAGCAGAAGGAGAGAGTGAGCATTCAGAGGAATGTCTCAACGCATTCAGCCTGGGAGCTGAAAACCGAGAAGTGGTAGCACGGAAGCTGACAGCAAAATCTCAAGCGGGATCAAAAGAAGAAGATGAGCATTCTAAGGAATGGCTCAGCACTTACAGCCGTGGAGCTGAAAGGACTGCAACATGGGAAGTTGCAGAAGAAGAGAAAGAAGTTGTAGCACTGAGGCTAGCAGCAAAAGGTGCTGAGGAGAAGGCAGGAACATTTATTACTCCATGGGAGATGGAGTTGAAGATGCTGGAGGATTGGTTGAACAATCCAGAGCCAGCAAGAGAACTGACAGAATGCGAGCTGTCAGAAAAGAGGATGACTGAGCAGCAGGTCAGTCAGGGAGAAACTGCAGAACTGGAGACTGCAGTAAAGTGGCGATTGAAGGCCACAGATGAAAAAGAAGAAGGTGGCATGGGAGATCATGATGATCTGCCCAATGGCCAAAATATTTTGCAGCAGAGGAGTCTGCAAAGGCAGAGCCGGCCACAGGAGCAGCTGGACCGAGAGATAGAGGACATCAGAAGGCTGATGTTGAGATCAGTGCAGACTACCAGCGAAGAGAAACTGGGCAGAGAAAAGACAGCAGCAGCAGCGCAGCGGAAGCAGCAGCGGTGGAATGGAGCAA
>ML798130.1:354227-388915 GCA_009831015.1 Picea engelmannii
ATTGGAAAATAATATGTCTAAAACCCATGTAATCATGAAAATGGTTTATGTAAGGGTGTGGGAAAGCGAAATATGGTTAAAAGTGAAGTGAAAGTGAAGTGAAAATGTTGGTAAAAAGATGACACTTTGGCGACTCAACACCCATATCCTACTTATATGACAAAGATTCACTTTAAAGGAACTATGTTGTAGTTTGAGGCTTTGATCATGACCTATTAGATCAAGAATATTAACTTAGGTCCTAATTCCCTCGAATTCTGACCTAACCATGGTCAAGGCTCTAGTACCCATCCCTAATGCATAAAACCTTCTAATGGCATCCACATACCACTGTAATGATAATGATATCTTACATAGGGCATGTTTTGTGGTTTGTGGCCTTGTCCATGGCCCTTGTAGGTCCTTGAAAGATTCATTTAGAGCCTAAGGGATTTATTGTCCTCTCATGCACATTATCAAGGCATTGAGACCTATCCCCATTATCAAAGGAAGTATAAGAGAAACCATGTTCCACTTGGAGGATATGGTAATATTAATATTAAAATTGCAGCCTAAAATAATTTATTTTTTTTTTAAATAAATATTACTCGTCGCACTTGGGATGACAATCATACATCTGCGATGGATTTGCTATATAAACAACAAAAGTGGTCATTGCAAGTGCGAGGAAAACTTAAATCGTTGCGACATATTTTCTATACAAACAATGAAAGTTGTCGTCGTACTTGAGATGACAACTTAAATTGCTATGACGTAGTTGCCACACAAACAATGAAAGTTGTCATCGCAAGTGTCGTCGCAAGTGCGACGACAACTTAAATTGTTGTGACATAGTTGCTACAAAAACAATGAAAGTTGTCTTCAAAAGTGCGACGACAGCTTAAATTGTTGTGACGCAGTTGCTACATAAAATACGATGCAGTTTATATGTAAGCAACGAAATATTTCGTCACAATTGTCATCTCAATTGCGATGAAATGTTGGTTTCGCTTAGTTTGCCCTTATTGTCGAATTGGCAACAATAGTTTTTTTTTTGTCGCAATTGTGAGAAGTTCCCTATGGTCATCGCACTTGCAATGGTAATTCAAATTCATCACAATTTCCACATGACATAAAATGACATTTCAGAGACTCAATATTCGTCGCAATATCCACGACATAACGTCGCAAGAGCATCGAAATAGCCGTCGCAAAATGAGCCAAATTTGCTAGTGGCTGCTGGAAAATCTGATGTTCATAGAGGACCTCTACACTCTCCTCACCAAAGTATTCTCTCTATTCACCCTTACTCCGACTTACTAACTGAATTTGATTCCAGACCTTAATTGCTTATGCATGCTAGTCCAGATTTCTGAGTTAGAACGATATTATCATTGATTCCTCTCCATTTGATCACTTAAAACTCATTTACATTTACTGTATAAACTGATGGGTACTGGGCTTATCCTCATTATAGTCTGAGGGTGATTCCTAGTGCTAACTATTGGACCTTGACCAAGTTTTGAGGATCCTTGGTCATTTTTTACCATTTTGGGACTTCGACAGCCCCTTTTTAGGGCCTTTTTGGATTTTGGACTTATGTAATAGGTATGGGGATGTCATCCCATGGGTTTACCCATTCTTAGGCCTATTTTGTAATGTATAAATAAGTATCTAGGCGATGTAAGAAGAGGCTAGAGTGTTAAGTTCTAAGTGGTAATTGCTTTGTGCATACTGTGTGAGGCTTACAGAGCTAAGTGCAAGTGATTGGAAGAGACTATGGAAGGCTTTGTGATATAACTCAAGGAAGGAGGATCTAGCGAGGTGCAGAGATCTCTAGTCCTCTATGGAGTATATTTTGATTCTTTTTGCATGTAAGAAGATTGATCGAAGATAACAAAGAAGACGAAGAGTTGGTGGACGTAGCCCCAGGGTGGGGGTGAACCACGTATATCTTGTGTTGTGAATGCTTGGTGCTTCTTGGTTGTTCTTTTTTTTATGTGATTCAATGCTTAGTGGGATGTTAGATGATATATGAATCTGATATGATAGCTTAGTGTTGATTAATGTGAATGAATGCTAGATCTGATCTATGTTGGTATGCTTAGTGCTTGAGTCTATTGAATCTATGTGAATATTGCGTTGATATGTTATTAGGGTTTAGTTGTGTTGTAAGATAAGCTTGGATATTGATGAATCATAATTGCTAAGTGCATTGTTAAGGTGTTACAATCACAGATCTGTTTCCCAGCTAAGGCTACAGACACTGAAGTCCTACAACCACCCTTGCCTCTACCTCGGGTGAGATTTCATCTGCTTCGCAGGTGTTGCCTAAAGGATCGGTAGTTAGGATTTTGTTGGTGCACTGTTGTAGCGTTGAACCCTGGGTCTGCCCCTGTGCCAAAAAATGGTTCTATTTTTTGGACCTGAAACTATGATTGCTAGGAACTGAGGAACAAGAAGCTCTGTGTGAAGATCTGACCTAAAACTATGATTGTTGGGAACTGAGGAAGAAGAAGCTCTATGTGAAGATCTGACCTGAAACTGTGAAAGCTCCATGTGTAGATCTATTGCCTTGGTGTGCAGTACTCTACTTGGGTTGTGAATCTATGTTCTAATAAGAGAAGTCAGATCCGAAGAAAAGAGGTAAGATCTGAAATCTTTGTGCTCTAGTAAAGGTAAGAATAGTGAAAAGTTTTAGATCTGGAAGCTTTGTGCTCTGTCGAAAGCAAGATTAGTGGAAATGTTTGTTTCAAGAATATGGACCTAGGTATGTTTGATAAATTTTGTCCTAGCCTGAAAACTAGGGCACAACTAGATGAAATAAGGTTTGATATGAGTAGATATGATAGAAATAATGAAAGATATGTTATTCCTATGCATAGAAAGAATGTTTGGACTAACAAATGGATGCAGGATCCTAGAAATAATTTTTTGTAGGTTAGCAACCATGATCCTAGTGCGCAGTACATGAAAGGATGGGGATCATTTAAGAGAAAGACAGGATTAACTATTTGTTATAGTTGCAGAAGACCGAGATATCTTGCTAAGGAATGCCCTAGTAGAAGACCCAATTGTCTTTGTTGTAAAGCTTTGGATCATGAAGTTCTGGATTTCCCTAGAATGATTGCTAAGGTTGAAAGAATGAATATGAGACAAGAAAACCATGTGGAATATCAAGAAACTAAGATCATGGCAGAACCCCAGAAAGAATCAGAAACTGTACTATTGCAAATGAAAGAAACCCTAAATGATCATAGAGATATCAACTTATCAGAGATCTTCAAAGAAAACGAATGCATAGAAACAAGAATAGGAGACTTCGACATTGACTTTGTTCCAGATGAGGAAACACAGGTGAATATCATGACAGAAAGAACTTGGGAAATTTTAGGAAAGCCTGCTATGATTCCTTCATTGTGAGGAATGGGAGTATTTAGAGGAAAGATGATAACCCTGTGTGGAAGAATTACCCAGATATCTATGAGTGCTCATGGAACCTCGATAGAATAAGATTTTGAAGTTGTTAAATTTATTCAGAACAATGCCCCATTTTCTATGTTACTAGGAAAATCTTGGATTGAAAGGGGTCAAGCCAGAAGAAAAGAAGAGGAAGTCTTAGAACAGAAGAAGCAAGAATTAAAATATTTCATGACTAGGAGGATCGCACATTTGATTGAAGAACAGGAAAATAGGTCGAAGTTATGTAGAACCAGAAACTTGGATGTCGAATTTGAAAGGACACACGAGGACTTGAGACACCTATCCGTACAAGAAAGTAGAGCACCTACACCAAACATAGAAGAAGTATTTCCCTTGAACCCTAGTAAAGACCATCAACAATGTGAAGTTACTATGCCCAGAGAAGATCATAATAAGAATGTAAAGAGGAATATCGAGATGAAGATCACCAGGAAGAAGGCTAGAAATATCAATAAGAAGAAAGAAAAGATAGAGAAGTTATAGAAAGTTCCAGAAGAAACTGCGCAGAAGGAAGGATTCTAGAATTTGAACTTCATCAGGATATTAGTACAACATAGCATGGCACTTTTCCATGGCAAATAAATACGACCGTTGGAGGAATTATAATCATTAGCCTGATGACCTGAACGGTTAGAACAACAGTTATGACTAGAAAGCTCGCCATCAAACCATTGGGACTGCGCCATAACAAACATAACTGCATTAATGAAGGCTTATCGCCCGTTGGAAAGATCTGTTACCTAGTTGTCTCCTTATTCCATTGATCCTTGCACTGAAAACACTTTTTCCACCCATGATTATCTGAGCTCAAAAATTATTTTATTTTGCGCACTGATCATCGAGTTATCGCCATCCATCCCGTCGCATTGAGTAGTTTCTCTTCAACCCGAGATAATCAGCTACGAGCATGTATGTCTGAAGAACTTAGCGCAGTTGAAGAGTCTGTGAAGGAGATACTCATCAACCTCGTGACTAAAAGAGTAATGTCTATAGGTGTACAATCTTCATTGATGAGAGGAGTGCAAGCCTCCCCGTCGAATGCTCGTGGATCCAGACCATCCCGAGCTGCGACTGAGAAAAGAACCAAGCATAGAGATGACTTTGTGAATGTGAAGTTATTACCGTCCATCCTACCTGAGTACATCCCACCCCTAGCTGGTGTAGTGAGTCACGACAATGTCTCGAGGGACTTCAACTACACCGTCATCACTGTGTACTTTCCGAAGGGGATACGCGTAGTCAGACCACAGCTAGAAAGGATTCCAACCTTGAAAATCAATGACTATAACCTGGGAGACTATAAGAGTTATGGCATGCTTGCACCTCAAAAATATCTAACCAAGACGAAGGGAAATAAGACGAAGATCATCCCTCATCTGTGGACCATGAACCTTGCACAGTTCACCCTTTTGAATGTAATGAAGATTCCACATTTTGGAAGGCACCAAGAGGTTAACGCCTTCGTTAAGCTCCTGCTGTCATGCTTCCACGATGGCTATTTGTGGTTGGAAAAATGTATCATTGTCAATCCGACGTTGATCCATAGGATCACCGGATTGAGCATGCAGGGACCAGACCCATAAGACTTCTACCCAGGAAAATTTGCAGACTACGCATTGGCACAAACGATTAAAGAAACATATGGCAATGTTGAGAAGGGGACACGAAGATACAAGGTAGCCTCCATCCAGAATGGCGCAGTGTGCCTAGCATTCCAATTAATTGCAAGAAAGCTAGTAAAAAACAACAGACCCATGCAAGTTACAGGGTTTGTCGTTGACCTTGTTGGGAAATGCGTGGAAGGCCTATAGATGAACTGGGCAAAGTACCTAGTTAACCAGCTCAAACTAGATTTCCATGAAGATCAGGATCAGGGCTATGAGTTTCACTTCAGCTGTCTCCTGATCCTCATTGCGTTTACTGCTTGAGAGATGCCGGAAGGTGCGACCTTCCCTGACATCGAACCATTCGAGTCGCTCACTGCGAAGTTCACCACACTTTGGTATTCGAGCGATATGGGAAAGAAGTTCTAGTCAAATTAAGTATTTCATACCTACTACTTGCATCTTAGGAGAGCTATTGATTCCTTCCCTCGTATGACGTCAAACACCCTAGACAGGTTTAGGCCTCTTATGAAATTCTGCGCAGATAGGCATTTTATTTACATTACTGCGCACGTCGATGAAAGCAAAGAAGAACTTCAGTACTACTACAAGCTCACTACAAAGGACCTGGAAGAAATCATTAAAGACTGGACTGCAAAACTCCTTATCCCTGCTGACACCGTAGAGCTATCTGACCTAAACCTCATTGGAAACCCAGTGGTTATTCATGAAGAGTACGATTCCCCAAACAGTAGTAGGAAGAAGAAGAAACAATATGTACAGGAAGTACACAGCTCATCAAAAGAGACCACATCCGAGTCACCTAGCGGAGGAGGTGATGACAAAGTGAACAAAGAGGAAAAAGAACAAGCAAAAGATAAGAAAGGTGAAGTAACAGCGCCACAGAACCTCCCTGATGACATCAATCCATCTAAGAAAAGGAAGGTTTCCCCCATGAAACCTTCATCGCAGAAGAATTCCAAATCCAATAAGCCAAAGATGCAGAGTGTACTTACGGTCGATGACTTCGATTTCATTATTTCAGCTGTAGGATATTCCTCAAAAGATATTTTGTAAAGAAACGAAGAAAAACAGGAAGCCACGTATGATAGAATTGAAGCAGAACTAAGAGGTGTACAACAATCCCTTTATTCGAGCCACGCAGTGTCCACTACGACCCTGCCCTCGGAACAACCAGAGTTGAGAGATGAGCCTGCTCAACTCCGTAGACTGGCTAATGTGACTGAAGCCCACCTTCATCGAGCACAAGCTAAGAAAGACCAAGCCACAATGGCCCTGAAACAAGCACAAGAGGAATTTATCGAGCAATGCAGGATTGCGCAACAGGAGGAGGCTCTTCAAGTGAAGTTCGAAGAAGAAAGAGCGCAGATCCAACAGGAGAAAGAAAATCTCCTCGCAGAGCAGGTCGGAGTAAAATAAGCAGTCAACAGAGAACTTCGCTCTGTGACAAGCTTAGAGAAGAAGGAGGAAGAACCAGTAGAACACCAAGTAGCGTAGCTTGCAGAAATCATCCAACAGCTTCAACAGAGAATCATAGATCTCAAGATAAGAACATTTCCCAGTACTCTGCAGAATGTGCGAAATCAAAGAGAAGCAACTTATTGAGGCACAGTTGAAAGAATCAAGGGCCTCGCCATGGAATGTAAACAACTAAGTGATCACAATGCCCAAACTTATGAGAAAATCATTGAGGGTCATGAATTGAAGGCACTCAAGTCACGACTCCATGAAGCGAAGTAGCAAGCAGAAACAGTACAGGCGTAGTTGAAGCCCTTGTCATCCATTGAGAGGATGAAGTGATCCCAAGAACAACGCACTGCCCAGCAGTAGGTCCACACCATTCAGAGCAGAGTCATGGAAGTAACTCAGAGGCTCCAACCAATCCAAGATGAGGCTTGCCAAATATTCACAGATATCGAAGCAGAGTTGCAGAACTGGAACAAGTCATCACTACATCTGAACAACGCTTAGAGGGACCTATCAATGAAGCAGTAATCCAAGAGTTCACTGAGCAGGAGGTCGTGGAACAACAATAAGTCGAAGAATCTTGAGCCAAGCTCGAGGCTTTTGAGGCAGAATTACCCAGAGAAGAGTGACTCGGGACGAGTCATAGGTGAGTGTTGGGGGCTTGTTGGCCCTTGACAAGGTTTTGAGGATCCTTGGTCATTTTTTACCATTTTTCGACTTCGACAGGTTGTCGAAGGTGGAGCGCAAATCTAAGTGGAGATCGCAGGATCTTGACCCCTTTTTAGGGCCTTTTTTGGATTTCGGGCTTATGTAATAGGTATCGGGATGTCAGCCCATGGGTTTACCCATGGTTAGGCACATTTTGTAATGTATAAATAAGTAGCTAGGCGATGTAAGAAGAGGCCAAAGTGTTGAGTTCTAAGTAGTAATTGCTTTGTGCATACTGTGTGAGGCTTGCAGAGCTAAGTGCAAGTGATTGTAAGAGACTATGGAAGGCTTTGTGCTATAACTCAAGGAAGGAGGATCTAGCGAGGTGCGTAGATCTCCTTTCCTATGCGGAGTAGATTTTGAGGCTTTGTGCATGTAAGAATATTGATAGAAGATAATAAAGAAGACGAAGAGTTGGTGGACGTAGCCCCAGGGTGGGGGTGAACCACATATATCATGTGTTGTGAATGATTTGTGCTTCTTGGTTGTTCTTTTGTTTATGTAATTCAATTCTTAGTACGATGTTAGATGATAGATGAATCTAATATGGTATCTTAGTGATGAATAATGTGAATGAATGCTAGATCTGATCTATGTTGGTATACTTAGTGCTTGAGTCTATTGAATCTATGTGAATATTGCGCTGATATGTTATTAGGGTTTAGTTGCGTTGTAAGCTAAGACTGAATATTAATGAATCATAATTGCTAAGTGATTGGTTAAGGTGTTACAATCATAGATATTTATCCCAGCTAAAGCTGCAGACACTGGAGTCCTGCAACCACCCCTGCCTCTACCTCGGGTGAGACTTCATCTGCTTCATAGGTGTTGTTGAAAGGACTGGTAGTTAGGGTTTTTTTGGTGCATTATTGTAGCGTTGAACCTTGGGTATGCCCTTGTGCTAACACTAACATCAGCCATGAATTAATGCCTTCATGTCTGAGATTCATTGGCATGTGTTAATTTTTTCCCACAGCTGTGAATCCTAGGAGTCTCAACATGGAGATTCTTGACTAGATGCATTGGATCCATGGAAGGAGGTGGACAGCCTAAGGGACTACATGGCAGAGAAGGAGGTCCATTCTCTTCGGTTGTGCAGGTTGGGTAGAAGAGAGCTGGTGTACTTTGGATTGTTGTGTGTGTTGAGAAGCTTGCGAGAGCTTGAGTGTTGAATGGTTTTGGAATCTAAGTGAAACCATGGAACTGTCCTTGTGTATTCATAGCCCTGGCTCGCGGGTGACATTGTTGTTGAGACTTGGAACAACAGTGTCTACGGTTGGGTGGAACATCCTTGGTTTGCATCCAGCTAGTGATTCATTTCATTAAATATAATTTCTTCGTGTCATGGTTTCATTTACCTGTATATTTATTTCCGTTGTGTATTTATTTATCTATGAAATTTGTATCCATAATATGCATTCTTGTTGGTTATTGTTGTGCATGACATATGGTTAATTTATTTTATGTTGTAGCATGAATATTGATATATGCATGTGAATATTTCATGTATATTTTTTAATTAAAAATTTATCATAAATCTAAATTAGTTCAAAGGTGAGTTTTGAAGTAATGTGCCCAGCCTGTGAGTGGCTGGGTACATTATAGATTGGTATCAAAGCTTATGGATGAAACACCAGACTCATATGGATCGGAACTATTAGACACGGTATTATAGTATTGTCCTTAAGAATGAATTTGTCGTTGATATCTTAAATCTCAAGAGAGATAGCATTGCAAAGATCGCGCATAATCTAGAGCATCATGCAGATAGAGATCCTTTGTAAAGGATCATGGAATCATGATCGTTCCCTTTTGAATTCGGGATCGATCACAATCGTTGAATCAAGTAATTCTAGATCATTATATCAAAAGTTAGGTGTCAGATAGATGTGAAACCAAAGGCTGGGAGATATTAAGTCACTACCATCAGATAAAACTGGTCAATTGACAGTCGTTGATCGAAGTCGAGCAGGAGATAGAAAAATTCAAAACTTCATCACTTCTGTGATTATTAGAGATAGGGAAGAAGCATGAAATCCCGAAGGCCTAAGTCGTGAAGTCCCACTGGTCATCTGATCTGATAGGAAACTCGGGTGAAATATCATCCATTGATCATGGTCATCTAGCGTTGACCCTCCAGATGTAAATAAGTTGGGGTCCTAGAACTCCCGAAGGCCAAAGTCATGAAATCCTGCCAATCCTTAGATCAAGGGAAGAATTCGAAATTAAAGTGAGTTGTTAGATGATAAGTACAAGGATAGAGAATTTCCAGGACTCCATAATTTATCCACTTCAACGATTATTGGAGACTAGGAAAAGTCATGAAGTGTCGAAGCCATGAAGTGCAAAGCTGCAGTCCGCGAAATCACGCAGGTCATCAAATATGGGGAAGAGAAATATGGAACGTCTGCTTGGTTGATGACGTTTCTTATGCCATGTGGCATGGGTGTCATGTGGGGACATGTGTCACATGAATTCAGTTCCTTTTGGACCTCAAATTTCCCATTTCTGGGTGACACGTGACACACATACCAAGGGTCAACGTCACCATAGGTGACATCAGCATGCAATGTCATCTATGGGATTATGGCCTCCAGGAATGTCCAGCATCTCTGCCAACAAAATTTCCAAAGTTCGAAGTCACGAATTCACACAGACCTTAGATATAAGATTCCTAATTCAAGACTTTTCTCAACCACTAGACAAGCAATGGAAGGATGGCATAAGCACTTCGACAGGTATCACTCTAGGGGAGTTGAACAACTTGAGTCTTGTAATGTCCCAAAGTCCCGAAGTGCCGAAGTCCCAAAATGAATAAGGACCATTCATCCCAGCACTTGATAGAGTCCTAGCTATTGGATTAAGCTATTGGAAGGATAGTGTAAGTGGAGGTGTTAACCTATGGTAAGTGGTCATCATCACTTTATGACCACTTCGGTAGGTATCACTCCAGGGATTTGAACGACTCAAGAATTGTAATGTCTCAGAGTTTTGGAGTGTTGAAGTCCTGAATTAATTAAGGACCATACATCCTAACATGAGATTAATTCATGATCGTCGATTTCATGGAGCCTCCATATGGGTTGGGACCGTCCAATCAACAAGATATTAAATATCAATCATCTAATCCATTATTGGAGTTAATATAAGTGTTTCGACGAAGTTTACTCCGGCAGAGTTGGAAGTTGAAAAGGGAGATTAGCCCGAAGGTCGAAGTCTGGAGGACTTGGTTCCAGTGTCTGTCTCATGATAAGGAAAAGGGGGTTGATTGGAAGCATGAAGGGCCTAGAAGTAAACAATCCCACGATCATTTGTTGGAACAAGCTCATGTGTAGAGGAATACAGAGGAACGTTTCTTAGAGTGGTTAAGCCTATGGTTTAGAGCCATGGTCACAAGGAAAGTGAATTGAAGGAAGCGCTTGTGTAGAATTCAAATTTTGTACCAGTTTAAAGGGGTTGTGGAATAATTCAACAAGATCATGTCGCAAAACAAAACAAAAAAGGTGAAAGTGACTTTTTTTTTGGGAAGCCATAACTTTCATCTCAGATATCATATTGGGGCAAGAGTACAGTATTTGGAAAAATGATTCATAGGAGAACAACATTTAATTGTTAAAATTTGAAGAATGATGATATATTTCTACGTGAATTGAGAAAGAAAAGGACATGTAGCATTGTTTGGAAAAAAATTATAATAGGCATAATTCTAACAAAATGATTGCTTGCCCATTTTGCAGAATTAGGGGGTATAAAAATATCAGTTCAATATAAGAATGCATATTCAAGAAATGGAAGAAGAAGAGGGAGCTTACATCCATGATAAAGAGGCCAAAGGGGAAAATATTAGTGTTGGTAATGCAGATACATAATCAAATGGGCACATGAGTAAAGGGGAGAAGGAAACCTTATTAGATATTGTGAGAAGCCTGAAAATAGAAGTGCATATTTACAAACCATATAATGAGAGGTTTATGAGAGAACAAAACCATATAAATTTTCAAGTAATTCAAAGCTTAAATCAATTGCAGAGGTAAACAAAGAATAGATCAAACTCAATACATGTGGAAGACAGAAGATATCATGAAAGAGGAGATAACTACAATAGAGCCAGTTATTCAAGAAGTCCTAGAAGAACTCATAGACATCACTCACCTCACTCAGCAAGGAAATTTTATGCATCAGAATATTCCATAAGCATCCCAGAAGTGTCTCATGCTAGGCACCAAAGAAGAAGACATGAATTGGACAATTTTCAAGGAGAGTTGAGGAAGCTTAAGCCACCATCCTTTGATGGTGAAAGATAAAGGGAAGATGATGTTGAAGCATGGTTTCTTGGACTCATGAGGTATTTTCAATTACATAACTACTCATCAAACCTAGAATCTAGAATTGCTACATACCATTTACATGGGAAAGCTATTATGTGGTGGGATCAACTGAAGAAAGTTGAGCACGTTAATGAGAGTAGGATCACTTGGAAGCAGTTCAAGAAATATTTTTAGAAAGAGTAGATTTTAGAGAACTTCTATGAAAAGAAAATGCGGGAGTTCTTTGAACTTAGGCTAGGAAGCATGACCATGGCAGTGTATGAAAAAAAGTTCTTGGGATTTCTAAATTATGTGGGGTTTATAAAAGATGAGAAAGTGAAAATACAGAGATTTTTAAGAGGACCTCCATCCTTTTATAAATAGAATATTCAATATGATGAACCCAAGACTTTGACTAAGACCATTAGGAAGGCTAAGTACATGTATGAGAAAGGAAATGGTAGAGATTCTTTGTAGAAATATTGGAAGGATAAGAAGAAAGAGAAGTCTGATCAAAGAAAGAAAGGATTCAAACCTCTTTTCAATAGAAATATCCCAAATAAAAATAATCCATACCATCCTGCTAAGGATGAATCCATGAGAGAAGACTCCTTGGTAAAAAGGGGAAGACCAACAATCCAATGTTGGGGATGCAAAGAATATCACATGTACAAGTATTTCCCTCACGAAAAAGACAAAGTGAAGACTGTGCACAAAATCCAAGAGGCTACAACAGTAGAAGACATGGGAAGAATATATGCAACCTTAGATGATCGACAAATAGAGTACCAATCTAATATGATCGATGTGAAAGTTAATATCATTAATCATCATGTTGATATTTTAATTGATTCATGAGAAATTCATTGTTACATTGATCCTAAAATGGTGGGTAGATTACATTTGGAAAAAAGTAATCTTGAAAAATCAAGTTCGGTTCAGCTAGCCACTTGAACCAAAAGGAGAATCCATGATATGGTCAGAGGTTGTTCCATAAGTCTTAATGATGTGAATACTAATGTTGATCTAAATATTATACCATTGGGGTTTTATGATATTCTAATTTGAATGGATTGGTTGGACAAGCATCATGTTGATGAAAAAGGAGTTCCAAGACCCATTTCTATAAGGGAGATTTCATCCATACAACTGAAGAGATGTTTTAGAAAATGATTTCAATTGTATGTATCCCATGTGGAGGAGCCAGAAAAGACAAAGGGGCTAAGCCTTGAAGAATTTTTTATACTACAATAATTTGAAGATATATTCCAAGAAATGCCAAGGTTTCCACCAAAGAGGGAGATAAATTTATCTATTGATTTAGTGCCAAGAGCTTCCCCAATATCAAAAACACCTTACATAATGAGTACACCTGAATTAAAAGAATTACAAATGAAGTTGGAAGAATTGTTGAAGAAAGGGTACATACATCCAAGTGTTTCACCTTGGGGAGCACCAATACTCTTTGTCAAAAAGAAGGATGGAATATTGAGGTTGTGTATTGACATTCGACATCTGGATAAATCTACTATGAAGAAAAAGTATCCTCTACCTAGAATTGATGACCTCTTTGATCAGCTAAGAGGGGCAAAGATATTTTTAAAGATGGACTTGAGGTCAAGATACCATCAGGTAAGAATCAAGGAAGAATACATCCATAATACAACCTTTAGAACTAGGTATGGGCATTATGAATTTGCAGTGATTTCATTTGGACTATCCAATTCACCGGATGTCTTTATGTGCTTAATGAATGGAATATTCAAAAATTATTTGGATAATTTTGTCATAGTATTCCTAGACGACATACTTATCTATTTGAATTCATAAGAAGAGCACGAACAACACCTAAGATTGGTATTGCAAGTGCTGAGGGAACATAAGTTGTATGCCAAGCTTAGTAAGTGTTGTTTTTACCAAGAACAGATCCATTAGTTGGGACACATTATTTCAAAACAAGGTATAGCAGTATATCCAAAGAAGATTGAATCCATTAGAGGATGGCCATCACCCAAGAATATTTTAGAAGTCATATCTTTTATGGGATTAGCTAGTTACTACAGAAGATTTATAGCAAGGTTCTCTAAGATTGTTCATCCCATCACTTCTTTGAAAAAGAAGGGAATTAAATTTGAATGGACATCTGAGTGTGAAGAGAAATTAATTTTAATGAAAGAATTACTTACTATTGCACCTATTTTAAAGATTGGTGACCCAAATGAAAGTTTTTTGGTATGTACAGATGCATGAAAGGAATGACTTGGGGGAGTCCTTACTCAAAATGGAAATATCATTGGTTATGATTCCAGAAATCTTAAAGAAAATGAGAGGATCTATGCCACACATGACTTGGAACTTGCTTCCATTGTTCATGCATTGAATATGTGGATGCATTATCTCATGGGGGATATATTTGAATTAAGAACAAACCATAGTGGTCTGAAATATCTTTTTGAACAACCAACTTTGAATGCCAGGAAAACGAGATGGCTGGAATTTCTAAGTGAATACGATTTTGACATCAAGAATATCAAAGGAAAAGAAAATAAATTTTTTGATGCACTGAGTAGAAGAGTACATCTCATGCATGCTATATCCATTAGTATGCATCCATCAAATTTAAAGAGAAGAATTTTAGATGTTGTTACAGATCAACATTACCTACACGTAAAATAAGTACAACAAGAAAATGTACAAAAAAAAAATTAAAGAATATGAGATGAAGGAAGATGGGTTACTTATGCATAAAAATAGAATTTATGTTCTTAGTTCTAGAGAACTTAGGAATTTGGTATTAAAAGAAATGCATAATGTTCTATATGTCAGACATCCCAGTTCCCAGAAAACAGTTGCAGCAGTAAGAAGCCAATTCTTTTGTCCAGGAATGAAGAAAGATGTTGTTTATTGCATTGTCATATTTATGGAATGTCAGAGAGTGAAGGATAAGCATAGGCACCCAATAGGGTTTCTACAACCATTAGCAATTCCAGAGAATAAATGGGAAGTGATAACCATTGATTTTATAACTAAATTTACCAAGACAACAAGACAACATGATTCAATCATGGTAGTGGTTGATAAATTGACAAAGGTTTCTCATTTTGTTCCTATAAAAATGACTCATATTGTAGCTAATATTGCATAAATTTACATGAGGGAGATTGCTAGGTTGCATGGGATACCTAAGGCAATTGTTTCAGATAGAGATACAAAGTTTACTTCAAATTTATGGAGGGAATTGTTCAAAGGATTTGGTAAAAATATGAACTTTAGCACAACATACCATCCACATTCAGATGGGAAGATAGAAAGAGTCAACCAAGTAATTGAACACATGTTGAGAATCTATGTGATGGATAAGCCATCTAAGTGGGAAGAATACTTGCACTTGGTTAAGTTTTCCTATAATAATGGGTATCAAGCTTCATTGAGAATGAGCCCATTTAAAGTTTTTTATGGTAGGAAATGCAATACTCCAGTGAGTTGGGACAACCCAGAAAATAGAGTGGTACTTGGGCTAGAATTACTCAAGGATATGGAAGACTAGATGGTTAGAATTAAGCAGAATTTAAAGGAAGCTCAAGATAGATAGAAAATTTATGCAGATAAGAACATGATAGCTAGATAATTTAAAGTTGGGGAGCATGTGCTTTTAAAAGTGAATCCCAAGAAGAGTTCTTTGAAGTTGGGTATATGCACAAAGCTAGCAGCCATATGATGTGGCCCATTTGAGATATTGGACAGAATAGGGCCAGTTGCATACATGCTTGCATTTCCTGCTTCCATGAATGTGCATAATTCATTTCATGTTTCTTTGCTAAAAAAATGTGTACATGACCCTAACCATTTTATTGATTGGCATCGAATTCAGGTAGAGACAAAGGGAGATTTTCAGGTCCAACCAATGCAAATATTGGACAAAAATGTCAAAATGCTCTGGAATCGAGTTATAGAGCTGGTAAAAGTCTATTGGACCTGCTATGGTCCTGAAGATGCTACTTGGGAGCATGAAGATGCCATGCAGGCAGAGTACCCACAACTTTTGAAATAAATTTTGAAATTTTGATTTATGTTTTGTATATGCACTTAGGACCATGCCAAAATAAGGCAGAGAGGAATGTAATACCCCGGTTTTGAGCCCCATAATAAATAATGTATTTTGTGAATTTATGAAAGGCCAAAGTGCCCAAACAATTAAAAGAGGCCAATGTGCCTAGGAAATGTAATGTTTTGATCATTATTAATAATAAATACATAATTGGATGCTAGATGGACAAGGACAAGAGTTATAAGGGGATATGATTCCACAAGAGAGGGGGCTTAAGGGGTTAAGTATTTATTTTATATTTTATTTACCCATTTTATGTTACTGGATAATATCAGTTACATGAGCTTCTTGGGGGAATTCCATGTGGTTCTCTATTTCCAAGAAATATATAAACCCATATTTGGTCTGTTTGGGGGGTTCATTCACTCATTCATTGATTATTGTTCACACCTTTCATTATGTTCTCTCTCTCCATTCACTCTTTCACCCACTCTTCATTCCTCATTCATTTTGATCTTGGCTTGGGAAAGGAAAACTAATTATGGAGAGGATCCATTATTTTGTTGGCAATAATGATTGTTCGTGTATTACAGCCATGAATTAATGTCTTCATGTATGAGATGCATTGGCATGTGTTAAGTTTTTCCCACAGTTGTGAATACTGAGAGTTCCATCATGGAGATTCTTGACCAGATGCATTGAAGCCATGGTAGGAGGTGGACAGCCTAAGGGACTATGTGGAAGAGAAAGGGGTACATTTTCATGGGTTGTGCAGGTTGGGTAGAAGAGAACTGGTGTACTTTGGATTGTTGTGTGTGCTGAGAATCCTATGAGAGCTTGAGTGTTGACTGGTTTGGGAAGCTAAGTGACACCCTGGAACCATCCTTGTGGATTCATAGCCCTAGCTTGGGGGTGACATCATTGTTGAGACTTGGAACAACAATGTCTACGGTTGGGTGGAACGTCCGTGGTTTGCAATCAGTTGGTGATTCATTTCATTAAAGATAAGTTCTCTCTGTCATGGTTTCATTTACATGTATATTTATTTTCACTATGTATTTATTTATCTATGAAATTCGTATCTATAATATGCATGTGTGTTGGTTATTGTTGTGCATGACATATGGTTCATTTATTTTATGTTGTAGCATGAATCCCTATCTATGCATGTGAATATTTCATGCATCTTTGTTAATTAAAAATTTATCATAAATAGAAATTAGTTTAGAGGTGAGTTTTGAAGTAGTGTGTCCAGCATGTGGGTGGATGGGTACATTACACCTTATCTCTATACTTACCTAATTTAGCTCCAATGCATAGGCTTATGAAATCATCTCTTTTCTTCATAATGATTATCCTTTTATATAGGATTGGAAATATTATGATATTCTTTGTTGACATCAAGGTTACATGCTATGATGCTAGAGACTACCAAGTGTTGAAAATAGGGGCTACCTTTATCCATCATCTATCAATCCATTGTTTTAAAAAAAAATGGAGAAAATCCTTGTCCTCTAATGGATAATTTGCATTCCATGCATCTTCCCAAAAATATGTTTCCTACCATTATTCATTACCTAAAATAGATTTTCAGTGATAATAGAACTGTGCTTGACTATATTATTCCGATTATATGAACCTTTTGGATAATTTTATAATCTTATGATGTCTTCCAAATCAACATTGTTCGTGTATTTGGATCTCATAATGCTACTTCATAACAATTTTGTTTGTAAAACAAGTATTCAAAATGACTTTGTTGGAAGAGGTTTGTTCATTAAGAAAAGACACTTGATTACAAAATCCCTACACCTTTACACGTTTAGGCTTGGCCACTTTGTGCCAAGGAAATAAGTCCCATTTTTTTTTCTTTTTCTAACAAATTCAGATGAAATGTCTCACAATAATTTAAATTTTTATTGAAATGATTTAATGGGATAAAATAATGAAACTCAAATACAATGGAAGAATGAAAATAATGGCATCAATGCACAGTATCCTACCTACCAAATAGATTTACATTAACATATGAATCCAACTTATTTATTTTATCAACCACTTCATGTCGATTTTCTACTTTTTGAGGATAAACTACAAGAGGGAAACCTAAATATTTGGTGGGAAAATATCCCCTTTGGAAGCTAAAGACTTCCATTAAATTTTCTTGTAACCTTGGTTTTGAATTAGTGAAAAATAAATATTTATTTAGACATATCTTATCTACTAACTCTATCTTAAATTCAAATGAATCTTCTTTAACTACCTATCCTCTATCATGATCATGTCCCCCATCAAAAGAGTGTCATCTAAAAATTAGTAATGGATGAGAACAAGGATGTGAGAAGAATGTTCTAAGCCCTTAATTTTTCCTACTTTCTTTTCCTTGGAAAGAGATGAAGGGTGAAAGGGGGAACCCTATTTTAAACCAATGGAGTAGTTAAAAATAATTGGAACGGCCAATATTAATTAAAACTACAAAATAAATTATTGAGAAACATTTTTTATCTAATTAGTCATAACCAAATTTCAACAATATTTTCCAAAGGAAACTCCATTTGTCCTTGTCCTTAAGCTTTTTCCAAAGTTAGTTTTAAAAAAATTCTATTCTTTTTATTTTCATCATTGAATAGATAATTTCTTTTTTTTAAGTAATAAATTGGAATTACCTTCTTAAAATCTGAACTTTACATGCACAATATTTTTGATCTTGGGTTGTCAACAATGGAAACCAACCCAAGCCCTAAAAAAATGAAAAAAGTTTACAACCTAAAATTTACTTGCATAGTATTTTTGGACTTGGGTTGTAACAAAATGAAAAAAAAAAAACATCCACAAAAAAGCACCATAAATACTGCATATTGTCTATAATTGTTCTAAAGTGATATCATACTGCTAATAAAATTGTAAACAACATAAATAAAATGGAACCTGAGACTAAGACACTTGCATGCATTGTTATCCCTTGAGAGAGTCTTTAACAATAGATGGGAAGACCGCATGGCATGTCAACAACAGAATAGGCCTTTCTGGATTAACTGCATCTGGGGGTACCATTTCATAATCTTGTTGGGATTCACTAGGTGAGAGTGAAGAGCTAGAAGCATGGAAACCTTCTTGTCAAGATACTCCACTTTGAAATTTAAATTTGTAACTTCACTTCTGAATTGTCAAGATTTGTTTTGATTATGATGAGGAAGATGATGGAAACAATATTTGGAATTTCACAATGTATCTCATGTGAAACTTGATGATGTTATAATGGAATCCCTAGGCTAGTGATGAATATGTTTTCTCTCATATATCCCTCCACCCCCTTCGTCATATTTTGTTTTCTCTAATGTATCCCCCCACCATATGAGGGAGGGGGTTGGGGGGATATATTAGAGAAAACATAATATGAGGGAGGGGTTGGGGGATATATTAGAGAAAACATAATATGAGGGAGGGGGTGCGGGAATATATTAGAGAAAATAAAATATGTTTTCTCTAATAAAAAACCCCACCCTATTATGTTTTCTCCAATATATCCCCGCACCCCCTCCCTCATATTATTTTTTCTCTAATATATCCCCCCGCCCCCTCCCAGTTACTTCAACGATTGGACAACCACCTAACATAATTTCTAGGAACTATTGTCCATGTGGACCTTGGAGGCCATGTGGAAAATGATGGTTTTGTCATTATAGAGTCGTGTCCTTTTATTCATAACCAAGGAAGTTGAGGTTAACTTGTTTCATCTATCGACGCTCTTGTATGGCGTGCATGTACAAGTGCGCACACACACATGCGTGTACTATATAGATAGCGTCAAAAATGAAGTTGAGCCTTAATGACCGGCTTTTTCTTTCTTTCCTATGGCCTGCATTTTTCTCTAATATATCCCCCACCTCCTCCCTCGTATTATGTTTTCTCTAATATATCCCCCCACTCCCTCCCTCATATGGTGGGGGGATATATTAGAGAAAACATAATATGAAATAATATGAGGAGGGGGTGAGGGGATATATTAGAGAAAACATAAAGGGGGTGGGGAGATATATTAGAGAAAACATAATATGAAATAATATGAGGGAGGGGGTGTAGGGATATATTAGAGAAAATGTGGGGGGATATATTAGAGAAAACATAAATGGGGTGGGGGGATATATTAGAGAAAATATAATATATTTTCTCTAATATATCCCCCCACCCCCTCCCTAATAATATGAGGGAGTGGGTGGGGGGATATATTAAAGAAAGCATATTATGTTTTCTCTAATATATCACCCTCCCTCGTATTATGTTTTCTCTAATATATCCCCCCACCGTATGAGGGAGGTAGTGGGAGGATATATTAGAGACAACATATTATGGTGGGGTATATTAAAGAAAACATATTATGTTTTCTCTAATATATCCCCACACCATATGAGGTAGGGGGTGGGAGGATATATTAGAGAAAACATATTATGTTTTCTTTAATATATCCTCCCACCCCCTCCCTCACATATTATGTTTTCTCTAATATATCCCTTTTTTTCTCTAATATATGCCTCCACTTATGTTTTCTCTAATATATCCCCCCATCCCCTCCCACATATTATGTTTTCTCTGATATATTCCCCCACCCCCTCCCTCAAATATTATGTTTTCTCTAATATATCCCTTGTTTTCTCTCATATATCCCCCCACTCCCACCCTCATATTATATGAGGGAAGGGGTGTGGGGTTATATTAGAGTAAACATAATATATTTTCTCTAATATATCCTCACACCCCCTCCCTCTTATATGAGGGACGAGGTGGGGGGATATATTAGAGAAAACATATATGAGGGAGGGGGTGGGGGATATAATAGACAAACCCATCCCTCATATATGAGGGAGGGGGTGGGGGGATATATTAGAGAAAAAAACCTCCCTCATGAGGGAGGGTTTTTTCTCTAATATATCCCCCCAACCCCACCCTTATGAGGGAGGGTTTTTTCTCTAATATATCCCCCCACCCCTTCCCTCATATCCCCTCACCCCCTCCCTTATATATGAGGGAGGGGGTGAGGGGATATATTAGGGAAAACATATTATGTTTTCTCTATTATTCCTCCCACCCCCTCCCTCATATGAGGGACGGAGGGAGTGGGGGGATATAATAGATAAAACATAATTATTATGTTTTCTCTATTATTCCCCCCACTGCCTCCCTCATATATGAGGGAGCGGAGGGGGGGATATAATAGATAAAACATAATTATTATGTTTTCTCTATTATTCCCCCCACTGCCTCCCTCATATATGAGGGAGGGTGTGTGGGTAATAATAGAGAAAACATATTATGTTTTCTCTATTATTCCTCCCACCTCGTCCCTCATATGAGGGATGGAGGGAGTGGGGGGATATAATAGATAAAACATAATTATCATGTTTTCTCTATTATTGCCCCCACTGCCTCCCTCATATATGAGGGAGCGGAGGGGGGGATATAATAGAGAAAACATAATTATTATGTTTTCTCTATTATTCCCTCCACTGCCTCCCTCATATATGAGGGAGCGAGGGAGGGAATATAATAGAGAAAACATAATACCTCCCCACTCCCCCCCCACCCCCCACCAATTTCTATGTTATATCCCCCACCCCCTCCCTCATATATGAGGGAGGGGGTGTGGGGATATGTTAGAGAAAACATAAATGAGGGAGGGGGTGGGGGTGGGGAGATATAATAGAGAAAACATAATATGTTTTCTATAACATATCCTCGCACCCCCTCCCTCATATATGAGGGAGGGGGTCGGGGGATGCTATGGGGAAAATTACCCCTAAACTGGGTCTAAGGAATAGACAGAGTGATAACCCCCTAAAATACTGACTTATCTCTAATCTACCTCAAAAAACTCTAGACTAAGTGATAAGAGAGAGGGAAGAGAACCTTGAATCATTTCGGTTGATGTAGACTTATTCCACTTGTTGTTGCCTCTTAGATCACAGATCTCCTCCCAAAGTTGACCTGCTATAGACCAAGAAAATAACACAACATATGCAATCTCTAGTAATCACTTAAAATCCTAAATATAGATGTAAATTATCAAATAGATAAGAACATATACACATAAAATTTTGGGACAAAGATAATCTTTTTTATCCATAAACAAGATGAAAGGTTACAACATTTTCTTGCTAACACCGCTCCATGAACCAAGTTTGGGATCCTCTGTCGTGACTCCAAGTGCACCAATTCCACATAGAATTCTCACAACCAACACGCCAACATGGGAAGAGGGAAGGGTTGCATAGGGAGAATGGATGGAAGGGAAAGTTGAGGATAAAACTCAGAGCAAGAAGCAAAACTATGGCAATGAGAAGGAAATTATTTTGGTAGTGTTTTCTTGTCTTCTTGTTCATCTCATCAAATAATCCCCCTAGACCCCTTTTTATATGAGAAAAATATGGTTATTCGATTTAGGGAAGGGATGCAGGGGGTAAAATGGTTAGGAAACCCTTCATAGCCCGTAAACTCTGTCAAAATACGTGTGATTTTATATATTTTTCATTTTGTGAGAGTAAACATGGGCTGACTAGCATGCAACACGCATATGTATGTGGGTGGATTTGCATGCAGCACTCGTATGTATGCGGGTTGATAGTGCAGCAAGACGCATACATTATCCAAAAAGTTGTTTTGAAGGAAACCTCAACAGTATGATTGGAAAAGGATGCAAATGGATGGGACAATGTCTTAGATGCATATATGTGACATTTTTGGACTATAAAAGATGCCCCCTAATGTGTGAGGTCAGAAGAGAAAATGATGGCCGAAATACATTACAACATCTTTATACAGCAGGAAGGCATGGAGTCGAGTGAGCCCAAGACGAGTATTCATGAGCGTGTCATCTGCAAAATAATGATAATCTATCTGAGGCATGCATACTCATGCTCGGGATAAAGTAAGCATGGCTTCCAATCAAGTACACTGCAGATCCATGTCATATAAAATAATCATGATGATGAGACAAATATATATGTCTATAAATATCGTAGCCACAAATAATACACAGTGGAGATACAACTCAAAATCACTTGAAGAGATGCCTAAAGGGGTTGGATCCAATGGTGGAAAGCGAGGAGTTTTTCACCGTTGGGCAAGGTTCAATTCTCGTGAGGGCTTTACCTGGAGCCATGGGGACACCTTGAGGTAGTGGTCGAACGTGTGGTTGCACCCAGAGATACTATAATAAATGGTATCGTGACCCGTGCACACATAAGTGGATCAAAGCCCACCCCCATGTCCTTCAACTTTTCAGTCCCCGAGGTGTAGGACAGTCGGTGACGGAGTGTGTTGTTAAGCCACTCCGTGATGTTAAAGTCACCGGTTCGAAACCTGCGGGGACAAAAAATCCAACCATGTTAAGGGTTGGTGTGGCTCAGGTCGGGTGTGATCCCCGGGTGATTTTGACGGCTTAGATGCCCCTGAGTCGCGGTTTCTCAAGCCACAGGTTAATCGCGTAACCAACAGGTCCCGCACAAATTAACAAACAAAAAAAAAATCACTTGAAGAGATACAAATACAATGTGATATGCATCTTCAGGAAGCATCAATGCCTGTAGTTGGAGGTAGTAGATTCATAAATCGAGCAATATCTTCAAGGTCTTCAAAAATCAGGTAGGAGTGTAGAACTCACTACCCCGAGGTCTTTGACAAACCGTCGTGGAAATATTGGAAGAACTTGAAGAACAGGTACCGAACTTCATTGATTCTTAATATGAACTTGACTGGATTCTCAGGATGGCCAACTCATGAAGGTCAAGAGACTAACTGTAGAATGGTCAACTCAGGTTGGAAAAATTCCCTTGGACAAAAGCATGACAAAATGATGAGACTCGAGAAGCATACTATTGACATAACTCTGTGACACGGGAGGCACCACAAACTCTCCATATGTTTGGAATAGTAACCAAATGGAGGAGGACACGGATCTATGTAACGAGAACAACTTCATAAGGTCATACTAGATCCTAATGCTTGCAGAATTAATGGAAGGGTGTGCTTTGTCCAAGGGTGACTATCTTTTTTTCGATAAAAGAGAATGTATATCTTGTCCCCTCTTTTTGGAATATTTGATTTTTTGTATTTTTCAAATATTTAACGAGCTTGAAAAAGAATAAAATAATGTTATGTTACAAAGGAGAAACGAGTGTCGTAGGCAAGCAAACTAGTTCCAAGCACATGGAACATACTGATGTTTCGTGCAAGGAGACATGTGCAGGATCAGGACACTCAGAAAAATTCCTCCATGGGTCAAGGTGTCAAATCAGAAGGGAAAAAATGCTACAAGTCTTGCACCTAAGGAATTCTCTAAAGGTTCAGTAATTGCAAGATGAAGTCGGCATTAGTCCAAAGACACAAGGATAATACATACGTTGCAATTATGGAATGAAACAATAAAACACCTTCCATGTAAGGTTTTACGAGCCCAGGGAAGGTAAGCTCGACGGTTTTTCACATTTACATAGTTTGAAAAACACTAAAAGAAGACTCCAAAGTGTTATTTTTCATACAGTTAGTTCCCCAAGCCCGACAAAAGGATAAAACAATACTTGGAAATACTCTCTTGGTGAGATAAATCTCCTGAGGTGCACCTTTTTCATAAGTTGAATCTCCAAGGTACAGAAAAGGTTTAAACTTATACCGAGGAGAACTATAGTTCCTTTTTCGTAAATTTAGTTTCCCAGGTCCAAAAAAAGGGTAACCTAATACCTGAGAAAACTCGTCCGACGGGGCGTATCCCTCGAGGTATTCCTTTTTCCTAGTTAATCTATTGACCGAAAAAAGAGTTAAACTTGCCAAATAGATGTCCTTTCAGGACTTATTAACGAGTGTGAAAGAAACAAGGTCACTCGGTGATATTTTCCCATTTTGGTAGTATGAAAAGGGATTAAAGAAGACTCGAGGGGTCCTTTTTTGTACATAATCTCGAAGGCCCAAAAAAGAGATAAACAAAAACCAAGGAGAATAGCCCTTTTTCATAAATTTAGTCCCTCTTGCCTGAAAAAGGGGTAAACTTACACTTGATAATACTCTCATAGCGAACCATAGCTCCTAGGGTATACCTTTCTCATCAATTAGCCATCTAAACCAAAAAAAAGGGGTAAAATATTGTCGGACATATGTGCCTTCAAAATTGATTTTGACCAGCATGAAGGGAAACAATATCACTCGGAAATATTTTCAATTTTACGGAGTCTGAAAAGAGCTTAAAGGAGACTCCAAGAGGCCTCATTTTCATATGTAATCCATGTGAGGTTGAAAAGGATAAATAATCTCTCGTTAGATGTCGCTTTCATGGTTCAAGTGAGCTTGAAAGAAAACAAATTATGCTCTAGGGGAGTCCCATGGGAAAGGACAAGAATGATGACTAGAAAGAAGAATGATGCTTCATTGCAAAGTCATGAAGAGACTAAAGGGACTCCCTAGCCTATGTAATACTCACAGCATGGATGCCAAAATGCAGCAAAGGATCTACCTAGGGCATCCATGTAGAGGGAAACTCTACCACCTAATTACGACACTTCTAAAGCAGCATAGAAAGTCTTCTGTCTCACTTTGGTGGGATTGATCCTCTCGAAAAGAGGAAATATTCAACAAAATGCAAGATGCAAGGTGATGAGAACCTAACCTATATGCAATTGTCAAAAATATAACTTCACCAAAGGATAATGTAGTGTAACCCATCTCATAGAAACACCAAACCAAATTAAAAAATTCATCAGAACGACCTAAAGATCCCCCCAAAAGAAACCAAAGAACCCACCAAGCCAACAATAGGGAAAAGGAGGACCAAACTGGGGCAAAAAGAGCCAAAAAATTCTATAAATAGAGGACAATAAAAGAGAGTGGACGAAAAGAATTCAAATTTGAACCAAGTAAGTACACATGACCTCCTCCAATATTTCAATTCATCATTTTTTTCTTTTTATTTTTGTTTAGAGGGTGCACGCCCTAAAAAATAAGTCAGTTTTGTGTGTATGCAGGATGTTCATGCTCAGCACTCGTATGCCAAGGGGCTAAGAAAAAATCATCACATACATATGCAACTATCTTAAAAACAACCCACGTACATTTATTAAAGTATTCAAAAAAAATGAACAATGCACTAACCTCAAACCTTTTTCATGCATCAGGATGTATGTCCATTAGAGAGAAAGAGAGCATGAGGAGCTAGACATACTATTTGAAGAGGATCCAGGGGTCATTGCCATGCTAAAGCAATGTGGAATGTGGGATTTTTTTCGTTTCCCATTCATGAGGGCACAACCGAGGCTGCTAAATCACTTCATAGAGTATTGGCACCTAGACATAGAGGCCTTCATGACAGAGGGCCAATCACTGACTCCCACCATCGAGGACATATACTTCTTTATCGATTTCTCCAAGAGAGGTGAACCGATTAACTTGAGGATTTTTCCTCCATGACTAGACAATATAGAGGACTAGATCGGTATGTATTGCAAGGCTGGCATTGAGAAAGTAGGATCTCAAGTACCAATTCAAAAGAAAAGCCTAAACCTATGGGTAGTGTTGTATATTATTGGGAATATTACAGGATCCGCAACACTTCACTAGGTCTCACGTGCCCAAATGCATTGTGAAACTCAATGTTTACAGGCCACTATATTTTACTGGAGCATCATGATGCTCACTTGTATGAAGAAACAACTAACCAACTGCAGGAGAAGAACGAACAAGAACTTTGGGTTTGGGACCGTATTGTGCGCATTATTTTTTTAGAGAGTGCCAAACCTTAGCCCATTGGAGACATTACGAGGACATATTTCCTCCTTTCCATCACTATGCAGATGGACTTCTTTTATGCCTCAATAGAGATTAGGGGGAGTGCATGAGGCATTAAATGACAAGTTATTTGACTGGTGGGACTTCCAAATCCCTTTGATTGAAGACTACCCACACGAGGGGATCAGTTTCCTAAGGGACCTCTATATGATTATACCCCTCGAGAGGAGCACAGAGAGATAGGTACACATAGTTATTTATCTTTTAAATTTATTTCATTTTTTTTGGTAATGTCATAGTAATAACTTAGTAAATTGTTATATACACATGTGGAACTAGTACAACCAACCAACTTCACCAGGACCAGGCGTCTTCCTCGGGAGGATGTCGAACCAGTAGCAGCGGGAGGGCCACCAACTAGAGAGGCTAAGAGATTATTGAGACGAGTGGAGTGGAACCTAACAGCTCTCACTTGTCCTATGCCAATGGCTGAGATTAAGGACCTACCTCAAGTCATGCAACCGCATGTGGTAGGAGTACCCAAGACTTGGGTTCATCTATTCTGGCGTCTTGTGAACATCATAGTACATAACACTAGGGCCAACATGCCTAGACCATAGAATTAGCACTAGACCTTATATGTGTCGAGGGAACTCTTTTTAATACTCTCTTATGTATTGAGGGCTTGATCCCAACGATGTATATCGGTTCTATTTGAGTCTTATGGCCCACATTTTGTACTTATGACATTATTTTGGACATATTATATATATATATATATATATATATATATACATATTTTTTTTCTTATGGAGTAATCATTGTGTACAAATGTATTTACATATGTGTGTATGTGTGTTCTCTTACTTTTATGTGTGTGAAAGATGCCAATCTAATACATGACTATCCAATGCATCAGCTAGTTGATTAGATCTCTTAGGAACATGAATATATTTAATATAATCAAAATAGTGTTCTAAGACACGTACCAAATGGAATCATCAGTGAAGGGTGGGATCGTAGATGCGGTACACAACATTTAACTAAGACACAACTAATTGGGCATCTAGATGAACCCAGAGGTGAGAAATACCATGTGACAATGCATCACTTAGTAATTCTATTACATCATTGTACTCGACAATGTTATTGGTTGCATCTCCTAGAAAAACACCTCCAGAAGAAACCAACTAACCAATGGGCGTGAAGATCACCCAAGCTACGGAAGCAAGCCTCCGAGTGTGTTGGCTAGAACTGTTCGTGAACCCAATATAAACCTCATATTCACTTGACATATTCCACCATGAAAAAGCACAATAAAATACACGTCCATAAGACAAAAATGTATAAATGAAAATATACATTATATACAAGAAGTCACACTCAAGTGACCAACCTAAGCATAATAATTCTTAAGGTAGAGCCCATTTCTAGGCTCAAACAAATCATTTCCTTCGAATTCAACTAGTTGATAAGAACCTTTCTCTAAGACTTTCTTAACAATGAATGGTCTGAACCACATGGGTTTGAATTTTCCTTCCCCCAAGGGATATTTATCTTGGTCATAGACCAAGACAAGATCATCTTCGAATAAAACTCTAGGGTAGACTGACCAATCATATTGACACTTGACATGTTGTTTGTGAGCCTCATTGTCCAAGGTTTCTTCTCGACGTTGCTCATCGAGCTGCTCGAGATATAGGAGATGCTCTTCAAGTGGAGTTGTGTTAGGAAGTAATTCCACTACCAACTTAAGAGAGGTAATTTGGAACTCTATGGGAAATGTTGCCTCCATCCCGTAAACGAGTTGGAAACGAGAGAAACTGGTAGTAGTCTTGACTAAGGTTTAACACACCTAAATTTCCTAGTACAACATCAAATGCCAATTCGACTTGGCCGAATTGATCGTCTGTTGGAGTATATTCTTGAGAGACTTATTGATATCCTCCACCTGGTCATTATCTTGTGGATAGTATGGTGATGAATGTTCTTGATTAAACACAAGTTTTGATGTTAACTCGGTCATCATCTTATTCTGGAAGTGAATACCATGGTCTATGACAATCTCCTTTGGAATACCGAACCTAGCTACAATCTGGTTAAAAACGAAAAGTGCAGTTGTTTCTCCATCATTACTAAATGTCATCATGGCCTCGACCCACCTAGTGAAGCATTCTACCACCACGATGATATAACAATTCTCCCTATCCAAATTCAATTGGCATGTAGTGAAATCAATCCCCCACTTAGTGAAGGGACCAACAACAATAATCGGAAACCTGGGAACAAGGTGTGAACGCATATTCCAAGAGAATATATAGCATAAGTGACACTTATTGACCACCTCTACACAATATTTTATCAACAAGGGCTAGAAGTATCCAACACGAAGAATTTTCTGTGTTTTTTCCAACCCAGACAAGTGATCGCCACAAGCTCCAGCGTGATAGTCATTCAACACAAGTTTTGGTTCTTCATGAGTCAAACAATGATGGAGAACGCAATCAACTCCTCGACAATATAAAGTATCATCGATGATAAGATAGTTCAGTACATGATGTCATATTCTTCAATGCTCATCATGAGAAGTAGAGGAAGGCCACTTCAAAGTATGAAGATACACAAGTATATCTCCATACCAAGGGTTTGAAGATCCAATCAATAAAAGATCCTCATTTATTAATGAATCTTCGGGAAAATCATTACCACTCTCAACCAGAAGTTCTAAAATTAGCTCATCAAAGACCAAAGACTTCTTATACTTTTCCGAAAAAAATTCCAAGTCAAATTCTTGAAGAATGACTATCCATCGACTAATATTCCAGTCGATGACCTGTCGTGTCAACACATATTTAAAAGGATTCACGAAAGCTATGACATTGGTATTGCGAAGTAGAATGTAATGATAGAACCTTTGGACAACATGGGAAGCTACCAAAGCCACTTTCTTAACATGGGTGTAGTTGAGTTCCAGTCCAACTAAGCCTCAGCTAAGATAGAATATAACATGCTCTTTGAGCACGTCATCCTCTTGAAACAAGACCATACCAATAGTAGATTTTGTTGCAGCCAAGTAAAATAACACATCCTTTCCATAATTCAGAGGATTGAGTAGAGGGGCAGACGTCAAAGCATGTTTCAATGCTTCGAAAGAGCGTTGAGTCATTTCATCCCAACAGAATGGGACCCCTTTTTCAAGAGACGTGTAAACCCTTTAGTAATCTCGGCATAGTTGGCAAAAAATTGTCGAATAAAGTTAGCTTTCCCCTATAGACTTTGAATTTGGGGGATTGTGCGTGGGGGAGGAAATTGGACTATTTCCTCAATCTTCATAGGATCGACCATGATCCCTTTAGTGGACATGATAAAACCTAACAAGCGTCTTGATGTTACGCAAAAACTACACTTGTTCATATTTAGTTGAATATAGCAGGATGATCTTATCTCCTACGAGAACATGATGCCAGATCATCAAGATATGCCTTGACTATATTCTTGAGTTCATGGAAGGCGAACGACATGGCCTCCTGAAAAGTGACTCCAGTATTTTTAAGGCCAAAAGGAATTTTCTTGTATGCAAGCGTACCCTAAGGACATATAAATGCAGTCTTATGTTTGATCTGAATCTGGTTGTACTTGGAAAAACAATCCATAAAAGAAAATACTTCACATCATGCACAGTCATCGACAATTTGATCAATGAATGGGGTTGGAAAACTATCTTTCGGGAAAGCTTTATTCAGATCACAAAAGTCCATACACACACGAATCGTACCTTGTTTGTTATTGATAGGAATGGGGTTTGACACCCATTCCATCAATTGCACTGGACAGATGAAACCAGCCTTAATGAGTTTCTCTACCTCAGCCTTGATAGATGCTACCTTGTGAGGATTGAATAGGCGAAGCTTCAGCCGAACATGCTTAGCATCAGGGTAAGTCCTAATCTTGTGTTCCACTATACAAGGGTCAATGCTTGGCATATCCTCATAGGATGAGGAAAAAACGTCACAAAACTCTTTAAATAATTCAGTGTACACCTAAATCTCCTCGGAGGAACAATCCTCTCTGATGAAGACGTTTTCAACGACGCCAAGGGTTCTAGACATGTCAATTGGAATCGTTTCAGCTATAATTACCATGTTTCCATTGGCATAGATTATGTGCATGGACATATGGTTAACAGGACAAGTGGCATCTCCATTCATGGTCATGGGGAACTCTCCTACTTCTACTCTCCTCAGCTCGGGTAAAAAATAATATCTATGGTGAATATCGTCCCAAGGTATATCCGGCCCATTCATTTCCTCCAAAATCACCTTGTCGGAGGGCAAGACCAAGTCCAAAGGATCATGAGTAGTGAGAAAGTCTTGAGCCCAAATAGGCTCGAGAATGGGATCTAACTCCTGTGGGGAAGCTGGATCAAGGTAGGCTAAGGTTTTTTGGACAATGTTGTATGCAACCACATCAACAAATAGGGGCATAGTCAGTCTAGGATTCCCTACCCCTTCCATCGAAGCCGATGGGAATGGTAAATTCCATGGGTCATTAAAATAACTGGTTTGAAAATAATCTACTTGAAAGATCTCAGCCTTCGGCTGATCGGGGGCAGCCGAAATAAACTTGACATCATTCAAAGGTAGTGGATAATCAAAAGTCCAAATTAGATATGGAAACAATCTAGCACCTAAGTTGACAATTCTTAGTTGTGGGTTGTCAATCATTAGGACCGTAGATGGCCCGGATGAAGAGTCGGGATGAGAGAAGGATAACTGATCACCGGTTATGATCTGGCCTTCAAGAGGAAAACATAAGACCCGAAAAACATGGATAAAATCATTGTCATAGCATAGGTCCAACTTCATCCTAACAAAATATTATAGTCAAGAGGCACATCGACTACTTCTACATCGACGCACACAATTTTTCCCTCCAGCTGCAAAGGGAAGGAGGGGATTATGCCATGTGGTCTAAAAGAATGATTTTCAAATTTAGTTAACAACGTTGGTGATGGAGACAACTTGGGTTGGCCAATGGCCTTCCTACATGCCAATGACATCAAGAAAATTGATGCACCCTCGTCTACCACCATGAAGAAAATGTTATGTGTCAATGATTTCATGGCATAAACCACTACTATCTGAAAAGAAATGTGGTGAGGCAGACGAGATTTATAACGGTAGGGTAAAAAAAAATCATTCCCGAGTCAATAGTCTCAGCAGCACCCAAGGAAGACAACAATGGTTTTTTCTGTGAGGGGAAACTCTGGAGAACTTCCAGAGAAGACATCGCACAAGGAGTTTGTTCCAGATCCTCCATAATGGTGTAGTTATGAGCATCCCTTGCATTTGGGTTGTGAGAAGCCTTCTTAAACTCACCCTTAGGGTTGTGAATCATAGTTTCTTCCATAGTATTCTCAATATGAATAGGAGGTGGTGGGTTGGAAACTTCTTTTCCCTTGTTCTCAAATTCTGAAATTTTGTAATCATGAGCCTTGGTCTGCAGATGAGCATGTGATCTCATCATGTATACGTTTTCATCTCCATTATTAGAATTGAGCATGGGGGCTCCCTGATTTCCCCAAGCGCATTCATGGATGAGGAAGCTTGAGGCATATTTTTCCCTTGTGGGAAAGGGTTAGTTAACACGGCAGGTTTTGTTGTGCCAACAAATTTTGGGCTTCCTCAAGTCGAGGGCATTGGTGAGTCAAGTGATCGTCCATGCAAAGATTACATGGAAACTTCACCTTCTTCTTTTCATTTTTACCATCACCAAAATTGTTCGCATCCTTTTTATCCCCCTTACCCTTCTTTCCTCTGGCTTTCCTCTTTCCATTGGGTTGTTGGTTACCCGTGGGATTCGTCGACTGCTTAATGTGTACTTCCAACATTTGGGTTGTGGAGGTAGCAGAAATAGGATTTTGGTTGGCCACAGTATTTTGAATCGATAATTGTTGCAACTGGTTAATCAATTGATCTATGGGATTACTTTGTGTTGAGCTTACTATGCCATCGACATGAGGCCCAGACTTCCATTTGGTTTTGTCAAAATTCAATCATGGTGCGTCCCGGAGGATCTCTTATAGCATACCAGATTGAGAGTAAATCAATTCCAGTTGTTGGGGTCTCATAATAGCCTCTTCTTCAAAAAATACTTTGCAATTCATGACGTCTTTGGATACACAAGGCACCAAGTACTTTAGGAACCACTTGAGAAAAAATGTGGGAAGGACCTTCACTTTGATCAAGCTCTTTCAGCGATGCCATTCTCGGATGTGATCGGAGATATGGACGGATTTCATTTTCTCAAAGTTAGCCAGCAACTCAGTGATGGCATTGTATCTCACTGGTAACCCGAAATGGTTTAAGAAAACCATTTCCAGGATGTTAAAGTAAGAATACTTTGAGATATTGAGCTCGATATACTATTTCACAGCACCCCCTATGAGAGTATATTGAAATAAATGCAATTGAAAAGAGTCATCCTTCAACAATTTGGAGGAGCGCCATATATGAAATGATGTAACGTGATCACCTAGATCTTCATTCGGCTTGCCTTCAGATTTAGGTATGTTTGAGGGAAACTTAGTCGACATGGGAGGCCAACATGGATCATGACAGATCAGATCATTCAACAAACTTGAAAAATATAGAAAATGAAGAGTTTCCAGGAAAGGTAACCTAGGTTGTGGTGGATTCAAAGGAAAAGAGGAGCTTAGGTATTGACTAGCACCAGGTTACCAGGAAAAATTTTCTTGTTGTCTAGGTTTTTGGTATAAACCATGGTGTCCATGACCAGTAAAAAGAGTTTGCATGTTATTCTTCATCATCGACAGATTCACGTAATTCGATGACATACCTTGGGTATGGATTTCTCCCTTCATGGTATTCCAAGGACCTTGGTTGGGGATTCCCCCAGTCAATCCTCCTAGTATAGGTATCGAGCGCTTCCCAGGGTCCCACTGGGTGTGGGAGGGGTTGCCTCCAATCAACATCCCTTGCGGAGGAAAAGAGCCTTTCCATGGATTTCCAAGACCTTGAGAGGAGAAGAATAATTTCATCAGTCTCTGTGAAGGATCGAAACCTTGCATAGGGTTGGGTTGATTAAAGAATGAGTTTCCCCCTAAAGAGAATGCAAACGACGAGAAAGAGTTGTTTTCGAAAGAACCAAATAAACAGAAAGGCATAAACCTAACAAGTTTTAGTAATGGACTGAGGCCCATTGATCCAGGTGGATATCGGTGGCCACCCACCTTTTCCAACTGGCTCAAAACAACTTTCTGGCAATTTTGGCAATTTACTATTTTTAGCAGGTTTTAACTTCCGGGGCCATTTTGAGGGCCTAAATGAAGGTTTTTCGATATCAAGGTTCTAAATGATAGCCAAATGCATCATTTATCTTCCAAAATGAATCTCCTCGATGATACCTTTCCAACGAGCTATCATACGCCTAAAACGGAGATCGTATGCAAAAGTTATGGCCCCGAGAAGTTGATGTACTAACTTACCCAAACGGGGCCCACATGACTTTTGGCGCTTCACCTCCTAGGGTTAGGTTTTTGGATGTCTAGGACTTTTGGCATTCCTGTTTATTGTAAAAGGGCCTTCAAAGCCTCATTTTAATCATCTTCTTGCGAATGCGAGTAGCCGTCACATCTCTTCTCAGAGATAAGTTGCCACCATTCTAGCGAGTCTTTCACTCTGTATTTTTACAGTCTTTGTACATTTCTCTGATTAATAGAAATCATGTATTACTGTATATCTATGTTTATGTTTGCATCTCTGATACATTTCTATTATATTATTGAATATCTGCAATATCTCTGTGCATTTCTTTATTATATCTCTGCTCTCATTTCGTGCCGAAAATAACCCGGATCAGTGGTATCAGAGCAGGCTGCTCTTGATCGTTTTTTCAGAGCATGTCCCCGACGAGGTCCGAGTATAGAAAATTGGGTCTCAAGCTTATATCTCTTTAAGACAATTTCTCTCGCACACCCAATAAACCCTCAATGGAAGAAGAAAATAAAAACGACGGAGCAGATGATCCTATCAATATGTTGCTTGAGCAAGCTCTCACGCAACAGAGGGACGAAATGATCGAGAATTTTTCCCACATCCTTCAACACCTGTCGATAGCATCAGGCGCATCGTCATAAAGAGGCCACTTTGGAGGCACCTCGCCTTTCAAGGTACAAGTTAATTTTGATATTCCTGTATTTGAAGGACAAATAGATGCAGAAGCCCTAGAAAAATGGTTAACTCTGCTAGAAGGTTATTTCTCTGTTCACAATTTTTCTGACAA
>ML798130.1:396947-419912 GCA_009831015.1 Picea engelmannii
GGAGGAGGTGGGGGTATATAATAGAGAAAACATAATATGTGTTCTCCAATATATCCCCCCACCAAATCCATATGTTTTCTCTATTATATCCCTCCACCTCCTCCCTCATATAAGGGTGGGGGAATATAATAGATAAAACATAATATGTTTTCTATAATATATCCGCCCACCCTCTCCCCCATATATGTTTTCTATATTATATCACCCCACCCCCTCCCTCATATAGGGGTGGGGGGATATAATAGAGAAAACATAATATGTTTTATCTAATATATCCCCTCACCCCCTCCCTCATATAGGGGTGGGGGGATATAATAGATAAAAAATAATATGTTTTCTCTAATATATCCCCCCACCCTCTCCCTCATATAGGGGTGGGGGGTATATTAGAGAAAACATAATATGTTTTCTCTAATATATCCCCCCAGGGGGGTGGTGGGTAATATTAGAGAAAACATAATACCCCAACCCTCTCCCTCATATAGGGGTGGTGGGTATATTAGAGAAAGCATAATATGATTTCTCTAATATATCTCCCCAGGGGGTGCTGGGGTGGGGGGTAACAATAGAGAAAACATAATACGTATTATTTTTTCTCTAATATTGCCCCCCACTTTATTTAGATAAATAATTCCAACATGTAGGCTTTAAAAATTTCAAAATAGCACCATAAACATTTCTTTACAATTCTAAGTTTTTTAGAATATTTTTATTGTCCTCCACAAATCCCCTACCAAAATATATTTTACTTCAATCATGTTATAGTTTCACCACAATTCAATTCTTTCATTCTTTCCCATTAAACTCTTGTGGAATGACTCAATTTGTCTCTAAATTGTCTACTAATGAATTATCCTTGATAAAATATGCTAAGAAATGGTTTCTCTAATATCTAAGTATCCCTTCTTTTTTCTCACGGGCTCTTAGAATCATGTTAAATGCCCACCAACTATTTTATGTTCCCTCTTCTTTTCTCATGGGCTCCTAGAATTCGGTTGAGTCCCCACCAATTATCCATGTATATTGTACAAATATATCCTCTACTTAGATAAACAAGTCCATAATATAAGCTATAGAATTGTTAGAACAATCGGCTTCCTTAATCACATATGTTAAGATATGGCTTCTCTTTCTAATTATCCCTCCTCTTTTATCTTTTCTCATGGACTCCTAGAAACATGTTAAATCCATACCAACTATCCAAGTATATTCTACCAAATATCTCCCTTTTTAGATAAATAATTCCAAATGCAAGATTTGAAAATTTCTAGAATCTAGAATCAAGCAATAAAAATTCATTCCAAAGAAGAGATTATTCCAAGTTTTTTGAAAAAAAATTATTGTTATCCAAAAATTCCCCACCAAAATATATTTTACTTCATCATGTTCTAGTTTTACCGTAATGCAATTCCCCCACTTTTTTTCCTTTAAACTCTTGTGGAATACCCCGATTTGTCTCTAAATTGTCAATTCAATCCATCTCGCTAGCATGCAATTTGTTTTCTTGAATACAAATGAAATCAGGTTTTTCTAATTCAATTTTCCTTTTCACTGATCCTTATTTTTTATAGGTTAAATGCCAATAATGTTCCATAATAATGTCTTAGTTATCCATCCCTCACATAGGTCCTCTTGAGTCTTAATAGTAACTTGAAAGATTGGCTTTAGACCCCCTTTTTCCCCCTTAATTTGAAGGGGGGTTTTGCTCCCTTTCATGAAATCAATGAACTATTTTTGGAATTTGTTTGTAGTATAAGATTAACTCTATTTAGGAATTTATTTCACATGTCATTTATTCCAGGGAACTTAAAGCTACATGTACCAACCCTTGATCTAGAATTAGTACTTACTGGGGTTGGGGGAGAATATGTAAACTTCCTTGTCTTTGCATTTGACAAAGAATGGGATTGATTGATAAGGGATAAGATAGAAGTGATAATACCTTGTAAGGATGGGGTAGTTATTGGTTTAGGGTTATCCTAAAAATTATTAAGGAATTCATGTCATGTTTTTTCTTCATTTCCCACCTCATTCTCTATGGATTCAAATTTATTTGAGGTAAAATTGCTTCTTATACTTTATTTTTCTTAGGAATTGGGGTATTTGAATCTTCTCATATTTTCCCTCCATTTGACTTGACCTTTTGAAAGTTGTATCCCTCTTTCTTCTTCCTTATATAAGTAGATAATTTACTTTCCAAATAGTCATGTTCATGGAAGGATCAAAATTTAAAGGAATGCATTCATTATATGGATATTGGGAGCATTTTCTACAACCCAAGGAAAGAAAAATCCATTCTAGAATTGTCATGCTAAGATCCAATGTTACACATATTCACTAAGATCCAATGTTACACATATTCTATTGCATATGGTGAACTTATCTTCCAATTGAGATTATTTAATTTATGAACCTAAATTGTATGTTTTATAAAATATTTATTCCAAAATTCCTAAGGAAGATAAAGAAAACAAACCCTTTTTCAAAACATCCAATTTGGAATCAAAATCAGGTAGCTAGTAGTGTGTAAACAACAACCTTTCCCTACTTAGGACTAGGTATCAATGATCCTATATCTTTTGGTTGATGAACATAAATAACCATAAAATACCCTTGTCTAATGATAAAGAGCTTGAAAGTCCTCTTAGGGTTGAAATTAATCTTTATCTAATTATTGAAGGCTTTCTCTAATGGCCACATTGCCATGAACTTGTAGATCAAGTAGTGGTTCTCCAATATCATGATGGGTCCTATGATCTGATCTGGGTGGATATCGGTGGCCAACCACCTTTTGCAACTCGCTCCAAATAGTTTTTTGGCAATTTTGGCAATTTATTATTTTTAGCAGTGTTTAACTTCCAGGGCCATTTTGAGGGCTTAAATGAATTTTTTTCTGGATCGAACTTCTCAATGATATCGAAAGGCTCTGATTGAGCCCCCAATATGAATCTCCTCAATGATACCTTTCCAATGGGATATCGTGCGCCTAAAACGGAGATCGTATGCAAACGTTACGACCTTGGGAAGTTGATGTACTAACTTACCCAAACAGGGCCCACATGACTTTTGGTGCTTCATCTCCTAGGGTTAGGTTTTTAGATCTCTAGGGTTTTTGAAATTTGTGTTTATTGTAAAAAGGCCTTTAGAGCCTCATTGTATTCATCTTCTTTTGAATGAGCGTAGTCTTCACATCTCTTCTCAAAGATAAGTCGCCACCATTCCAGCAAGCTTGTTTTCCGCTACATTTTACAGTTTCAGCTTATTTCATTATTGAATAGAAAACCAGTTTTATTGTATCTCTATTATTTTGTGTTAAGCATATTTTAATAATTTATATTCATTTCGTTCTGCTCATAAATTATGGATCAGTGGTATCAGAGAGGTCTGCTCCTTGTCGTCTTAATGCATGTCCCCAACGATGTCAAGGTACAAATAATTGGGTCTCGAGCTTGTTTCTCTTGAGGACAAAAGATCTTGCATGCCCAAGCGGCCTCTCATAGAAGGAGAAAATAAATATGATGAGACAGGAGATCCTTTCAAAATGTTGCTTGAGGAATCCCTCACGCAATAGAGGAATGAGATGATGGATAGTTTCGCACAAATCCTTCGGTGGATACCAACAAGCGACGCATCTTCCTCAAGTGGAGGCGCCACCCCCTTCAAGGTACAAATCAGCTTCGATATTCCTATATTTGAAGGTCAGATAGACGTAATTTTTTTAGACAAGTGGTTGAATCTACTAGAAGGGTATTTTTATGTCCATAACTTTTCGAATAGAGAAAATATTACTTTTTCACTCCTCAAAGTCGTTCCCCGTGTCAAAGATTGGTGGGAAACTTTCTGTGAGAAAAAAGAAATAGAGGAACTCTCATTATTTACAGTCATGACCACCTGAGAATCCTTCAGGGATGTTATTAAGGAACAATACTACCCTTTCGTAAGTTATGACGACTTGTATACCAAATGGACCACACTACGGCAAGAAAGAGACCAAGCAGTGCCAAAGTTCACAAGTATCTTCCATACCTTGCGCACCAAGTTGGGTATCAAAGATTCGAAGTGACATCTGGTGCTCAAGTATCGTGGTGCTCAACATAGTTACATCCAGACCAAAAAGGAATTTCTGGAAATCTCATCCTTGGGCGTGACCTACTGATATGTCATCAAAATTGAGCAGGAGCTCAAACAAAAGATGCGGAAATTTGGGTCTGGGAACCCCTCACAGCAAAATCCAGGAAGGGGCGGCCCCAACCCATAGAACAAAGAACAGAGGAAAGATGGAAAGTATCAATACAACCATTCCAATCCACAAGAAAAGAAGGACACCGGAAAGACAAAGAAAGATATCGAGAAGTGATGTGACTTCCATAAGAGCCCTTGGCATAACACTATTGACTGTCACTCAAGGAAGTCAGTGGTGGATGAAGTGAAAGCCTATGAATCAGATGCAGGTTTTGACTCTGATTCAGAACCAAAAAGGAGAATATGAATCATTGACGTAGAACTCAGTGCCACAATTGCTACCACCAAGCTCCAGCCTGGTGAACTAGACGAGCTAGAAGAAGGCAAGCACTTCTTCCATTCACAGATATGGGTAAAAGGCACCCCACTGCACTTCATCATTGATAGTGATATCCAGAATAACCTCATCTCAATAGAGGTTGTCAAGCGGTTGGCCCTAACGACAATGCCACACCCATAACCCTACACCATTGGATGGCTCCGCCAAGAAAGAGATCTTCGTGTCAACCAACATTGCCAATTGTCGTATGGCATCAAGCCCTTCAAAGATGAGGTATTGTGTGATGTTGCTCCTCTTGAAGTTTGTAATGTTCTTTTGGGTCAACCTTATTTATGGAAACTTCATGTTGTATATGAGTCTAGGCCTCGTAGTGTTATTATTACTTTAAATAGGAAATTGTACAGGATACCCGAGGGAGTCCCTCCTAGTGTTATTTCCTTGATCTCTTCTAAGAAATACAGGAAGGTCATCTCTTAGACCAAGAAATTTGTCTTCTTCGTGATTCTCTCTCAGAGTGAGTGAAATATCGCAGCCACATCCACAGCCTCCGTGGCCAATCTATCCACACAACATAAGAAAGTGGATAAGGTTGTGGAAGAATACTCAGATATCTTCTCCTCTCCTACCGGGGTACCTTTGCACTGCCAGGTCAAGCATTCCATTGATCTATCCCCAGGTGCACCACTACCCAATGGGCTAGTCTATCGATGCTCTCTGTTAGAAAATGGGGAGATCAAGAGGTAGATACAAGAACTTCTCCACAAGGGTCACATACGTCCCAGGTCATCTCCTTTTGGGAGCCCAATCATGCTGGTACAGAAAAACAAGACATGGCCACTCTGCATTGATTATTGGGCCCTGAATAAAATCATAGTCCAAAACCGGTACCCGATTCCCAGAATCGACGACCTCCTTGATTAGCTCACGGGGGCCAAATACTTCAGTAAGATTGACCTGAAGTCTAGCTACCACCAGGTCCCAATAGAACAGATAGATGTATGGAACACCTCCTTCAAGTCAAAAGAAGGTCTTTTTGAATGGTTGGTCATGCTCTTTGATTTGAAAAATTCTCTAGAAACTTTTATAAGGATGATGGATGATATCCTATGACCTTTCACCAATAATTTTGTAGTGTTGTATCTGGATGACATCCTCATCTACAGTAATACTTTGGTGGAACACTTGCAACATATTCAGCAGGTTCTACACACCTTACGACAACACAAACTATATGCAAACCTGGAAAAATGATCCTTCGGCATGGATAAGGTCCATTACTTAGGCTACATCGTTGATCAACATGGTGTGCTCCTTTTTGGGAGCCAAGACCCAGGTCATCCGTGACTGGCCACCCCCAACCACACTCACTGAACTTCGGAGCTTCTTGGGCCTCGCCAATTTCTATCGCAGGTTCATGTTGGGATTATCTCATATCACATGGGACCTCATCCAAGTAACCAGGGGTGGCGGTAAGGAAATATTTGTGTGGGGTTTGTCCCAACAACAAGCCTTCGATGACTTGAAGAATCGTTTGTGTTCATCCCCAGTACTTTCATTACCGGACCTGTAACATCCCCGTGAGATTGAGACAGATGCTTTGGGCTATGTTGTGGGTGTTGTTCTCACTCAACATAGCCACCACGTGGCATATCATAGTGAGACACTATCATATGTTGTCTGTAAGAACCCTACTTACGACAAAGAAATGTACTCCATTGTGCAAGCCTTCCACCAGTGGAGACATTACATTCTTGGGAAGGAGACAGTCATCCACATTGATCACAAACCATTACAGTTCATGCATACCCAAGGAAAATTGTAGAATGACCACCATCAGAAGTGGTCCACATACTTACAGCAATTCCACCTCAACATCAAGTATAAAACAAGAAGTACCAATCTAGTTGTTGATTTCCTCATCCAACCTCCAGTCGCGGAACTCACCACAGTGCTAGACTCTTGTGCCCGCGAGACCTCCAAATGGCCCCACCTCTATGAGACATACCCTAAATTCTCCACTACCTACCAAATGTTGGGCGCCAACTCAATGGTCGCTAATTTCCATCTTCAAGATGGGTTGTTGTGTCGTCTAGGCCATCTCTGTGTTCCATCAAGCGAGCGTGCGAAGCAGAAATGGGAAGCTCACTACAGTCGGGTGGCAAGACACTTTGGCATCAAAAAGACAGTGGCAATGTTGCAAAAACATTTCTACTGGTTGAAACATCGAAAAGATGTCGGCAAGTATATCAAGTCCTGCACCGCCTACGCTATTGCCAAAATGACCACTAATAAATAGGGCATGTACACCCCTATGCCTACTCCTGACAGACCATGGGAATCCATCTCAATGGAATACATTTCGGGCCTCTCGTCCACCAAGAGGGGAAATGACTGTGTTTTTTTGGTTGTTGATCGCTTTTCCAAGATGGCAATTCTAGTCGCCTGCAAGAAGAACATCAAAGCAAAATCCACTGTCGAGCTCTTCTTTGAAAAAGTATGGGTACGCTTTGAGATCCCGCAAACCATTATCTTAGACCATTATAGTCGGTTCAACACATTCTGGTCGGGCCTCTATTCACTGCTGGATACCAAGCTCACCAAATCGACTTCCTTCCACCCCAGACAAATGGCCAAACTGAGGTAGTCAATACGATGATCGTACATATCCTGCACATGTACAATTCAAAAAACACTTGCACATGGGATGAGAGTCTTCCCTATGTCCATCATAGCTACAACTGAGCCCTGCATAGCTCAGTTGGCCACAACCCCTTTCAGGTGGGGTCAGGATTCCAACCTTTGGGCACCATGGATGTTGCACTACCCCTGGTGACCACCTTAGCCGACTCGTCCCCTACTCCACCAGAATATGTCATAGCCACCCGATTCATTGAGAGGATCTAGGACATCCGCCAACAGGTTCAAGATATTCTACAAAAGTCTAATTCCAAGTACAAGCAGTGCCATGATCAACATCAGGTGCCACATAAGTTTCAGGTGGGAGACAAATTTTGGTTGCACTTGCAGAAAGAACACCTTACAGGGCCCCATCAGAAGCTTCTCCCACTTTGTTATGGGTCGTACACCATCACCAAGGTTGTGGGTGATAATTCTTTTGAGCTCAACATTCCCCCTTGCCTTGGCCTACACCCAGTCTTCAATGTGGCTCTCCTTCGGCCATATTTCCCACCATTATTGGTCACCTCAGAGATAGCAAAGAATTTGACACCAATAGAAATCAACCTTGAATACATGCAACAAGAATCCAATATCATATTGTGGACACACAGATCATAGGCACTTGACAGCAAAGGATCCATCTTTATCGAGTCGTTAAAGCAGGGCAGCTCCTGCACCAAGGCAAGTGGCTCACTCGTGGCCAAATTTCACAAAAATTTCCTCATCAGATGGGGGAAATCAATGCAATGGAGACCATTGCTTCCCAATGAGGGATATTTTATCCAGGTGGATATTGGTGGCCACCCACCTTTTCCAACTCACTCAAAATAGTTTTCTGGCAATTTTGGCAATTTACTATTTTTAGCAGTTTTTAACTGTCGAGGCCATTTTGAGGGCCTAAATGAAGGTTTTTCTGGATCGATATTCTCAATGATAGCCAAAGGCTCTGATTAAGCCCCAAAAATTAATCTCCTCAACGATACCTTTCCAACGGGCTATCGTGCGTATAAAACGAAGATCGTATCCAAAAGTTACGACCCTTGGAAGTTGATGTACTAACTTACCCAAACGAGGTCCACGTGAATTTTGGCGCTTCATCTCCTAGGGTTAGGTTTTAGGATGTCTAATGTTTTTTACATTCCTAATTATTGTAAAAAGGCCTCCAGAGACTCATTGTAATCATCTTCTTGCGAATGAGCGTAGCCGTCACATCTATTCTCAGAGATAAGTCATCGCCATTCCAGCAAACTTGTTTTCCGTTGCATTTTACAGTTTCAACTTATTTCCTTATAGAATAGAAAACCAATTTTATTGTATCTCTGTTATTTTGTGTTAAGCATATTTTAATAATTTGTATTCATTTCGATCTTCTCATAAAATCCAGATCATGGTCTTCATAGGATCCACGATAATCTTTGTATTTGATCTACATTTATGCAGCTTCTATTTCATCATTTGATGGTAAAAAGAACAAAAGGTCTTCCTAAGGAGGAAACTCACGAGGTAGTGAATTCTTGAACCTCAACTTCTCCATTGTGCAACTCGGTTCTACTCTACTCCACTTTTATCTATGTCATTTTGCTTTTCTTGCTCAACTTTGATCCCTATAAATACATTACATATATATATCATTTTTTTTCCAAGGAAAATCATAATTTATATTCATAAAAAGGAATGGAACTCACATTATTTAGGTGCATACAACATATTGCATATATATTCTACAAAGGAATTCATAATTATGCAAACAAAATTTATCACTAACATTTTAATGTTGAATTTTTTTATTTTCAGATATGATAACTATTGCCTTATGATTTAAATTCTATTGTTATTATAGAATAATACACTGAAAATATCAACAAGACTTAGTGGACTTGATGAGAGGTTGTTGTAAGTAAATATTGTATGATATGATTGTATTCCAATTGAGGGCCCCAATATATATACTTGGGAAGAGTGCCCTTTCAATAATGGACATGTCTTTTCCATTATTGTATTTTCATTAATTAATTTATTATTAATTATTGATTATATAGACACACACACACACACATTATATTATAAATATATTATTTATATATTATATTTTTGTTGGTGATTATTTCCTCACATGCACGTCTAATTAATATAGATCACTCCATCCTGGAGAAGGAAATGTGAGAGAACCTCAATTCTAATCGAGGGGAAAAACTATTCCTGGGACATTCACCACTAGAAAAGCTCCATGAGTGAATGAGTCATTTTCCTTGGTCAAATCAGCATGACCAATCTGGGAGAATTTCTTCCCGATGTTGCTAATTGGAGAAACATCAACACTTTCTCTTAGTGAGGGAGACATTCTGCATCACTCCAAGCTTGTCTCTGAAGTATGCAAACTTTGTCTTAGACAGAGGCTTGGTGAGAATGTCTACAATTTTATCATCTGTGGATATGTACTGGAGCTTTATTGTCCCCTTTTGTACCATGTCTCAGATGAAGTGATATTTGACCTCAATGTGCTTCGACATATCATGAAATACTGGATTTTTTGAAAGCCTGAAACAACTTTGATTATCATGGTGTATTAAGGTCGTCTCTAGCTCTTGATCAAATAGTCCCGCAAGAATTTTTTGAAGCCATATTGCTTCACAACTTGTGACATTGGTTGACATATACTCCACTTATATTGTACTGAGTGCTACAAAAGTATGTTTCCTGCTAAAACAGGATAGCATGGTTAATCCTAAGTTGAAGCAACATCCCCGAGGTGATCTTTCTATCCATTGCACTCCCTGACTAGTCAGAATCAGTATATCCCTGCAGCCTCACTTCACCACATGAGTCATATCTCAGACCATATCCAATTGTACCATGCAGGTACCTCAACACATGCTTTGTTGCAACCCAATGGAAGTGCCTCGGCTCAACCATAAACTAGCTTAGGGTGCTCACTACAAAGAAAATATCTTGCATGGTGTTAACCAGGTACATCAATAATCTAATCAGTTTCTTGTACATATTGGGATCCACCAAATATGAATATGAAGTGGAATCACTCAGCTTCTTCAGATTTGTCATCATAGGTGTAGCCATGGACTTGCATCCCATCATACTGAATCTACTCAAGATATCAATTGTGTACTTCCCCTATCCGAGGAATATCTCTCCTGGTCTCTTCCACACCTCCAATTCCAATAAATAATGCATCAATCCAAGATCCTTGATTTTTAAATCTAAGGCTAACTCCCTCTTGCACCTGAAAATGAGTTGCTCTTCCCTCGTAAGGAACATATCATCAATATACAGCACCAAGATCAATGGATCACCATCAACAACCTTGTATTAAAGGTTTGGATCTGCATCACTCTTGGTGAAGAAAAAACTCATCAAGTATCCATCAATCCTGGAGTACCATGCCCCAGATGCCTACTTGAATCCATACAAGGCCTTCTTTAATTAACAAACATGAGACTCCTTCCCATGTATCACAAATCCCTAAGTTTTCTCTATGTATAGTTATTCCTCAATCACATTGTTGAGGAACGTGATATTTACATCCATCTGATGTAATCTCCAACCCATGACTGAAGTAAGAGAAATAATAGTACTGATGGAAGTGTACCTAGAAACTAGAGTAAAAGTCTCCTCATAGTCCACTCCCTCTTTTGAGAGAAATCTCTCACCACAAACCTCGCTTTGTACTTATAGATTTTGTCATTTGTTGCATGCTTGATCTTATAGATCCACTTGGAAGTCACTGCTGACTTCCCCTCTAGTCTCAAAACTATCTCCGACACATCATTGTTCATGATGGATTGATACTCTTTCATCATGGAATCCTTCCAAACATGTTGTCTTGTTGCCTCCCCATAACTGGATGGTTCGAAATCAATGATGTGACTTATCAATGCCATATAACTCGAGAACCTCTGAGGTCATTTTTTTGGCTCTGAAAATACCACTTGGAGATGCATGCCCCTCTTCATCTTGCAAAGTGTCATGAATACATGTTGGCCTCTTCCTCGTCACTGCAACATATCTAGGTAGATCCACTGGCTCTCCTGGCTCTACTAACTCCTGATAGTCTGAAGGATGAACAACTGGGCTTGAGATATCTGTACCCTTATCCTTCAGAGCCTCATGTTCCTCACTCTCAATCTCCATGTGAGACTCTCTAGACCTATTGACTGTTACCTCTTCATAAAAAGTAACATCTCAACTAACCTCTATCTAACGTTGTCCTGGGATGTAGATCATGTAGGCCGTAGAAGTCTCATTGTATCCCAAAAAAGTACCCTTCTTTCCATAAGGTTCTAAATTCGTCCTCTTCTTTTTGGGTACATGGATGTATATTGGACAACCAAAGATCCTCAAATGGTTGACCTCTGGCTTCACTCCTATGAATGCCTCCTCAGGAGTTTTATCTCCCAATATCTAGTGAGGACTCATGTTCTAAACATAAATTGTTGTGTTGGATGCCTCTGCCCATAAGAACATGGGTAGAATCAGATCATGAATCATTTCCTTGATAGCCTCCACAATGGACCTATTCTTCCTTTCTGTAACACCATTTTGTTGTGGGTTGTAAGGAAAATTCAACTCCCTTGTGCTCCTTGCCTCTTTGCAAAAACCATTGAAGTCCCTAGAAGTGTACTCTGCTCTGTTATCTAACCTAAATACCTTGATCTTATTCCCTTTCAAGTTCTCTACCTGATCCCTAAACTCCTATAATCTGTCAAATACCTTATCCTTGTTCTTTCATGAAGAAGATCCATGTCTTCTAGGAGAAATCAATCCTTAAGGCAATCACGCCCTGTAATTAGGAAAATCGTGACCAAAGGGAATGTGGTCACTCTGTGGTGCATTCCCTAAGGTGATCGCGCCCTTAATTAGAAAAATCATGATGAAAGGGAATGTGGTTGCTCTATAGTACAGTCCTTAAGGTGGTCACGCCCTCTAATTAGGTAAATTGCGGCCAAAGGGAATGTGGTTTCTCTGTGTGCATAGGCCGCTTGCGACCACAACCATATAATTGCAAAAAATAAAAGATCTGAAGCAAATCTATCATATCTGGCACTGAAATCTTTTAACTAGCTTTCGAAAAATATTTATACTAGCTCTAGAAATGAAAGTTTTTAACTAGCTCTGATACCATGTTGAATTTTCTAATTATCACATCTGAAAATCAGAAAATTTAACAGTTTAGTGGGAAACATCTCCTACATAATGTGAAAACAACCATCATGTAGCAATGACCTCAATCTAACCTTTCTTTTTTTTTCCCTTTTTAACCTCAATCCAATCCGCTAGAGAAGGTACTGCCACCTCCACTTGTAGGTTAGAATTATGCAATTCTATTTTTTCAATCAAAAGCTACTCCTTATTAGACTTATAAGTATCCAATTCATGTGATCTCTTCATTACTCTTGCAATACCATTAGTTGCAACTATCTTGCATGAGGAATGATCATGCACATTCATTAGTTTTTCATGAACCTCTAAAGTATGTTTTATATCTTCCTTCTTTACTTTTGTCCCTTCAATTGCATACCTTTTGTACTCTTAACATATTCATAATCTAAAAGAGGAGGCTCATATGGCTGCCAAATTTTAGATTAAGAATAATGTCCCTTTTTCCTCTTAGAATAACCTCTTACTTGAGGACAAGATTCTTATAGGTGACATGTTTGATGAAAAAATGACAGTGGAATGTCATATTTTCATAATCCAAAATCTCAATCCATTTAAATTTTCCATGTTTTAGCATCATTCTATCTAAAATTCCCTTACTAATATCAACCTTCACACATATACAAGAATATGTGAAGAGATCTTGTTGTGTCCATTCAATATCATACTTTTAAAACCCACCCAAAGCATTTCCAATATCTAAAAAGACCAAAGGATGCCAAAACAAAAGAGGTATATTTGTAAACTAGTATTTTGCATACCATCGTAGTGAAGGGATCAAAATCCAAATACGGTGGGGTAATAAAGATCCTCATTCTTCCCCAAGACCAAGGTCCCGCCTAAAAAAATTTCAAATAGTCCTTAGAAGTATAATGTTGAGCTGCAAAGAAACCTCTAGGACACAAAAGGATTTCACAATGTTTTGTGTAGTTGGAGTAAATCCACTGGTGTAGGTTAGTCAATCGAGGCCAAACCCTATTAAACCAAACAAATTATTGCAGCAAATTTAAGGGTTGAAAATTTTTCATTAACTTCTTAATACTCAACCTCTGAAGCACATATTGTCTAATTTCTAAACAATATATGGAATTAGCATAATATGAGACTATGTTATTAAAGGATGTGCTTTGGAATGAGATGCATCCTTATAGGAAAATGGATTCGACAAAGAAAGCCCCCAGATCCCACTAATCCTCTGTGCAAATGCAACATTAAATTAATAGTACAGTCCTTTGAAATCTTGTACTCAATCAACTAAGATGAATTCTGCAATTGTTTATCCGCATATAAGACATTGTAGTGCAAATGGTGCCAACTAACAATGCTCTAGAATGTGTTTAATGGCTGTCGTGGAATCTTATTCACTTACCCACTACAAGTTTGATTTCCTATTAAGGAATTTTACTATAATCTATAATCTTAGTGAGCATGGAGCTTATTTTGTTTAAAATTTCCCCAAAGAATAGATTTGTGACATTAATCTCCTTTTCATCTCCCAAGATCTAATCGGATTTTCTCTACTCTAATTAGAAATACTTAGAGGTACACATATTTTTATAAGTAAACTTAGTGCCTCTTTAATAACCCTTGGACCTTACTGTATCCGCTCAAATTTGAAGCATAAAAAAAGAGAAAGGAAAATTCACCTTGAAGATCAAAAGTTACATGAAAGAATATCGAGTAACAATGATATTCTTGGAGAAATGAACTCTCTATACACCAAGTAGAAACCTAACAAAACAGCCATTATGCACTATTGTAGCATCCCCAAATACAAGCATGACAACACTAGACAAAGAATAAGAAAAATGCTTCCCTTACCCCTATGTAACCACAACCCAAACCAAGTGAAGGCTCAAAGGAATCCATTTCCAAAGGAAAACAAGCTTGTGGTTAATTGTTGTGTCATTCCTCAACCTCCATCGTGACTCGTGCATGAGAAGCAAAGTAGAAAAGAGTGATCATTTATCAACCTCCATCCCTTTTTTTCCATGAAAAATTTTCTCGAATTTTTGATTGATAAAAATTCATTTACAATAGAGAACGCAGCCGCAAGCTGAGTAATTTTGAAACTGTGCAATAGCTAGGATATGACCTAGTATTAACACTCACATACCATGTATACAATGGAAACTGGAATGTTTAGTCAAATGTCATTCTTTCAAGGAGAGATAGTCCGGCCACTAAAAAAAACATGAAACAGACTGGAAGGTGAAACATGACCGATCACAGTCCAAACATGGACCACTCCATTCACTACTAGCGCTTGTGCTATGACCAGAGATCCTTCCCGGGAGATCATTATCCAGTCAAAGATAAATTACAAACACGGTTTACAGAGCTGCCTTCCATCAAACCGGTGAGACCATTATGATTCGAAGAAGTTGATAAAGGATATAGGGCTCTCCTATCCTCTATCACAGTGAAAAATTGAGAGTCTTCCAACCAATTCGCTAAGAGCCCGCTTGGAGAGAGCATTCGCCTCGGTATTAAGTGATCTGGGGATATGATGGAAGTTGATATCAGAGAAGAGTTTGGACAGCTGCTGTGTTTTCTGCTTACAGCCTTTAATGTGACAGGATTGAAGGTTACAAAATTGATTGATCGTTGATTGATTGATTGATTGATTGAAGGTTGCAAAATTGATTGATCAACCTCCATCCTTACTCATGCATGAGAAGCAAAGTAGAGAAGAGTGATCATTTATCAAAACCCATGGCACTCAACATAACAAACTCTAATTTCTCAAAAATATCAACACACATATCATATTTGCGATATATATTTATTTATACATCTAAAATATCTTTATTAATAAAATCTATACTTTAAATAAAATAATATTATAATACTATAAATTATATTCAACAATGTTAAAATAATATTGATTATAATAAAATATAATTATATTGCATAGTATTTTTGTTTTTAATTATAAATATGAATGGTGAAATGTCATTGTTACGATCCTCGGGCATACATTGTATAAGTCACTCTACCTTTGTGTAATCTATGCACATCCATACAAAGCATATCCATGGAAAACAATAATTGGTATATATCTATTGCTTTATTGCTTATGCTCTTTTTACAAATACTTTAACTTTACAAAATAATACTTTAATGTAACAACGATTTTTTCTGCCTCTAAAAAAAATTCTTACCAATAGTCACCTCCTTTCATATAAATATTCGATTGACTTCTATAATATAATATATAATATATATATATATATATATATATATATATATATATATATATATATATATATATATATAATTTAAGGAAATTTAAGTATATTACAATTTTTGAATTTTTATTATATTAATAAATTATTATTTTTTTAATGATAATTAGTATTTTTTTTTTAACTTTTAGATATTACTTTTTATTTGAAGATGGTATTTAGTGTAAAGCAAATTACACAAATTAATATGTTTAACCTCGGAAAATCAAACCAAAAAATTATAAAGTGTCTCCAATATCAACAATATCTTAATAACATTGCACCAATAAATTGAGCTAATTCCTAAGTTTGATGATAGTTTATTTTTTTATATACATATGATCAAATTTCAAGATAGATTGTGTATGTTTTTTTAATTGGGTATCTCCAAGACGATCAAGTTAGGAATACCAACTTATCATATCACATATTATTCTTATCCAAGTTGCGTCTTTAAATCCAAAAGAGTCATTATAATTGTCGCAATCACTTTATTTATTCAAGAAAAAACACTTTATATAAATTTTTATTATTTTATTTTAATATATGAAAATAAATGTTTAAAAAGAGTTTAAAAAAAATCATGTGTTACACAATTTCTTATTCGAGCTCTCTAGAGGTGTCGTATAACCACTTTGATGAAGAGATAATAAATTATTATTATGCAACTTGTAGACCCCATATTCCATGGAAAACAATAATTTGTTTGTATCATATAGGAAGGAGATTATGTTGAATTAAACCAAGTAGAATATTAAGCCTAGTTTGTCCTCCTATATTAAGATACAAGGTCTTATCCGTTATCTTGAGCATCTCTCATTTTCCTTTCCACAAGAAAAACTAACTCCACGCATCTTCTAATATTACATATAACACAAATAACAACTAGCAAATAGAAATTTGTATCATTCTCAAGACCTTGTTCTAGGTCATGCTCTCTCGTATGCAACATAGTTAACATCAAAGTATAATTTTTTTTAAATGGTAGTATATATGTATGTATGTATGTTCCAATGAAAAATTCATAAAGAAATATAAGGGATGATTCCTCGCATTAATGGATGACATTTCTAGTAAACTCGGTGCTTAATCCAAGGGGTATTCAAATTGGGCACATGTCGGCATGAAACTAACCCAGCTCCCAACAACATTGGTGAAAACCGATTGAGATAACCTATTAACTATAAATATAGTCACAACCTTCAATTTACCATAAATTGAGCATAACATTCACATAATGCAATACATTCCTCCATAAAACATCATAAATTTCATGTGATTGCATTAAATATAACTCAAATAGGCATAAAATAAACACAAACCAATCACTAACACCAAAAATTACAATGGGAAAAACCTCAAGATGAGGAAAAAATATAACCTCTAATGATAATGGGACTTATCTTGATCTAGTCTTTTGCATTCCAATCTAAACCCTTGTGATTACAATTATTTTTTATAGCATAACAAATATCACCTAAAAAAAAATGAACATATTTACATTTCTTCTTAACTATCAAATGGTAACTTATGCATATATGTGTATGTATGTATTCCACCATTGATTGGGTTAATCAAATATGAAAGAAAAACTCCTTTGTACTTGTACTTGTCTTGTCTAGGAAAGAGGTACCCTTGGTCTTGGTTGGGGTTTCTAACCCCAACACTAATAGACCTTCGAATGCTTGGTATCCTCTTAGATAATATTTTTAAACTTACCTTAGTCATGATTGTGTTTGTCTTGGTGTTATCCTTATTCGTCCCCTTTCAATTTGGGTGTCCTTTGACTCTTTCTTGTATACTTCTAGCTCTAGGAATTCTTCTAAGTTCATTGTGTTTGTCTGGGTGTTATCCTTCTTCGTCCCCTTCAGGTTGGGTGTCCTCTCACTCTTTCTTTCTTGTATACTTCTAGCTCTAGGAATTCTTCTAAGTTCATTTCCTTGTTGTCATTAGGTATTTAGATTATGTGTCTCATGGATTTCTCTCCTCCTAGTATTCATGTGCGAGTTTTCCAATGTTGTTGTACTTGTATGCATCCTACCTTGATTTATGCTATGATTTTCTTAATTGTCGGTCTTGTCTCCAAGGTGTTTGCATATTTATCACGAATCATGTGAAGATTCTCTTTTACCAATTCAATTATAATATTATCCTCTTGAGAGGTCGATAGTATATCTGATATCTCATGTATAAATTGTTCCCCCAGTCTATGGTTCCAATGTTAGAATTATTCAGATCTCCCTCAAATTACACTTTTGTAGTGTTGATGTTCTTTTCTAACTCGGATTTCTCAAATGGGTGGTCAAAACCACTCATTTTCTTGAACACCTTTATTCCCATTTTTTCTTGTGAGTCCACCATGTCTTAGAATGCCTTGTATTTACATCCCTCCATTTATTGTAGTTATTCTTTTGAGGTGGCTATTTATACGATCCTAGCTTTTGAATTTATTTTCTTGGTTTGAAATTTTCTTCTTTATAACTTCCAAGCTTGAAATCTGCTATCTTTGAACTCCTGCATTCCCTTGTAGAGTTTGACCATCGCTTTTGTCCAGTTGCAGTGCATTATCTTTATTGCTTCTCTTCTTGTTTTTTTTTTCCTTTGTGAGTAAATCATTTATGGTGTTGCCTCTAGTCTTAATTTGATTGCTTCATTGTCTATAATATCCCTCGACACTTCCACTTCAAGAAAGATGTATCTCAATATTTGATCTAACCTTATTAGTCACCCTGACAAGGACTTTACCTCCGTGTCTTTAACCTTTATCTCCTTCTACATGATTGTGTTCATCATCTCATGTCCCACCTAACCAAATCATAGGTTTTCATGTCTTGAACTTTGTCCTTGCACTTCATGTATTGTATAATCCAATGCTTTCATCAAGATTTAAGGTTTATCTAACACCTTTAGAACTACAATGGTTTCTTGCATTACCCTAGATATTTGGCATAGGATATTTGTGTGTGAATTGTATATGTGAGTCTTTCCTTTCTGTTGTGAATTTTGTTTACACGTTCACTTACTCATTATTAGCTTGTTGTTGCAACTTTTGTATATGTTTCCTTCTTTTTCTAAGGAATCTCATTTTTTCAAGATCTTTGTCTAGGTTTAATATTCTTCGAGAAATAAATTGAACTACTAGGGTAAATTATATTGTGGGGTTTCAATTATCTTCTTAATTTCTTACTAGGTCATATGTTATTCATCTTCCATCCCCATAGCCTTTTTCTACTTCATCCCCTTCTCTTTCTCCTTTTTCGTCTTTCTTTCCTCATTCTTTTCCACTACCTCTTTCTTTTCTCCATCCCTTTTCTTTTCTTCTTTCTTCATTGCTTCTTCCTTATTTATTTCTTCTTCCTTCTTCATTTCTTCTTTGATGCAGGAGCATCCCTCACGACAAGCAAAACCAACGTGGAAGCAGAAAGACAGTTGGAAGACATCCAGCGCAAGTTTTTGAATTTTTAAATTTTCCCTTGAAACTGATGCGCAAACATAAATGAGATCATTTATTTTGGGCGCCTTGGAAAAAATGTAATCAGACCTCGATCCATACGCTCTCGTATGAGATAGGCAGAGGCATTTATAGTAGTAGTTGCAGGTAGATAGAATTGAATTCTTAGATTAGATAGTTCTAGAAGGAAGAGGGAAAACCAAATATAGACACCCTCATTTGTATCATTGTAACATTAGACACATGAGTAAGAAGAATCTAGAGCATAGGAGAATAGCAGAGAGTTGTAGAAAACACCCATGTATAGATCTTGAATTAATAGAAGAAGTTGATTCAGACTCATGGCTGTTGTGTTATTCTCTGTGTATGTGTGTTGAATGCTCTGCTTATGAATATTAATTCTTGTTATGCATTTGTTATTATGCTATGTGTATGATTTTGTGTGTTAAGATCGAAATATGAGAGGAAGTGAATGAGTTTCAATTGTTTCTCCCTTTGAGCAAGGATTCCTGCAAGGAGTGCAGTTGAAGTCGTCTGCAAGGAGTGCGTTGACAGAAGGCTCGGGAGTTAAACTCTTGTTCTCAAAACACTCAGAAGTGAAAGTGGGTTGTTGAAGCCATCCGCAAGGAGTGCGCGGGCTAAAGAGAGTCTCAGTAGTGACACTGAGCAGAAGTATTGAAGGACTGTTGCTACGGGCATACGCAGAGTCAAGAAAGCTCGAACAGTTAAGGTGTTCGCAGGCTTTCCGCAAGGAGTGTGTGCAAAGAACCTCGTTGAGGTTGAAGTGATTTAGCAAAGCTCAGGAAGGATAGGCCTCTGAGTCGCTGAAGATCAGCGTAGATAAGTGTGACTTGAAGTCAGGAAGAAACATCGCAAGTTGACGAAAAGGCGAAGGAATCTCGTGGAGAGATACTCTTTTCATTTCGTGGATTAAACAGGGAAGAACAGACGGTCAAAATATTCTGAAGAGATTTCACGAAGTTCCGAGGATCGTCAGATCTTGTAGAGGTGCAAGGAGGTTACGGCGGGAAGACTCCGAAGAGATTGAAGCTCAGGAGGGGCGGGCCATCGATTTCGAGTCACCGGAGCCGTCAGATCTACACATGGTATCGTGTATCGGGGACTCGGGAGTTGAAGCCTCGAAAGTTGTGTAGCAAGAACAGCGATATCGCGAGACGCGATATCCCTGCAAGATCAGAGACGTTCGTTGAGGAGGACGCGTGTAAGGAGATTCTCATCTCGCAGACTCGGACATTGGAGGACCGAAAAGGAAGCCCTTCAACTTCGCGAGTGGCGAAGTGGAGAGAAGGCTAAGAACCGTCCATCTGAGGGGACAGGTGGCGAGAGATCGATAGATCTCGCGAACTCGGGAGTTCGCAGGGTAAAGGCCCAAGTATTTGGTGTTCAAAATCGCGAGGCGCGAGGACGCGAGGCGACGAAGGAGCAAAAGGATCGTAGTCATCCATCTGAGGAGGACAGGTGGCGAGAGATCAAGGGATCTCGCGAACTCGGGAGTTCGCAGGTTGAGAGTCCAAACATTGGGTATCCCAAGTCGCGAGGTCGCAAGTAGCGAGAGAAGGATAGCCATTGGATTTGGACCACAAGAGGACCGTTGGATCTGCGCGAGGGATCGTATCTCGGGACCTCACAAGAAAAGGTCCGAGAATTTTGCCACGGGAATCGTGAGGTTGCGAGAAGGCGAAATCCCGATAGCTGGAGGATAGTGTGGGCCATAGCGGAACGTGAGTCGAGTACAGGTGGCACAAAGGATTCGTGAGTCGCGAAGTGTCGAGGAGCCGAAATTCGTGTGAACGTCGAGTCGCGAAGTGCCAAGGAGCCGAGATTCGGGTGGACGCATGGAAGAGCATAAGGTGGGACCACGCGACCGAAGGGTGGACACGTGTTGTCTGGAGACAGGTATCAATACTCCGTTGGATTCTCGCATCTCGGGGACTCACGGACTAGGAGGGTGAAAACTCGACGGTTCAACCGGCGAGGTTGCGAGGTCACGAGGTTGCTAGAGGCGCTAACAGTTAAGCCTAGCCCATGGTTGCATGAGGAAGGAACTATACCCGTATCGCTAGATCGGGTATCGCAAGATCTGAAAGGAAGAGTTGGAGGTTTTAAGTCCCGAACTCACGAGATAGCGAGATTTACCTGATCCCCTGGTAGTAAAGGGGAGATCTCGGAAAAGATTGTTGTGGGTGCAGATTTCCCGATAGGGAAATAGAAGAACCTTCGAGTTCTTCGGGCTGAGAAGAAGAGGGTCCTGTGAGAGCGGACATGCCTAGGAGGCGCGCACGCCTGCATCAAGTGGTATCAGAGCTTAGAAAAGTTTCTTTGCTTTCTGTAGCAGAGAAAAAGGAGAATTCACCATGCCGCCAAGGAGAAGAGGTAGACAATCACCCGATCCAGAGGAGGAAAGGGAAATGTCCTGAGAAAGAGGTAGACAAGTACAGAATCCAGATATGGAGAGAGAAGTGTGAAATCTTCGTGCCAGAATGGAGTACATGGAGACATCACAAAGGCGAAACGTTGATGCAGGAGATATCAGTGAATCTGAGGATGGAGAGGATGTTGGACGTGAAGAAGAAGAAATCCCAGCGGAAGATGCAGCCAATGAGTGTTTAATTAAGGCTATCGCTCGGATGAGTTCAAAAACAAAGATCAACATTCCAGCTTATGAAGGGAATCTAGATGCAGAAGAGTTGCTAGATTGGATTAGAGCTCTTGACACTTACTTCGATTATGAAGATATTGAAGATGATAAGAAGGTCAGACATGCCGTTACAAGATTAAAAGGACATGCAACGTTGTGGTGGGATGAACTGCAAGCTGACAGGCGTTGCCAAGGCAAGCATAAGATTAAGAGCTAGGACAGGATGATTGCAAAGATGAAGGCAAAATTCATTCCCAGGGATTATCAAATTTCTTTGTTCAGGAGGATGCAGAACCTGAGACAGAAGCTGATGACAGTGAAGGAGTATACTGAGGAATTTTACAAGTTGAATATCAGAGCAGGTCATCGTGAAAGCAATGACGAAAAGGTGGCCAGGTACATGAATGGCCTAAGGTATGAAATTTAGGATGAACTAAATTTGACGACCATCCGAACTGTGGAGGATGCTTACCAATTGGCTCTGAAAGCTGAGGAGAAGTTGAGCCATAAACAAAGTCAGAGGGGCCGAGGCAAAAGTCAGCCCAAAGGAAAATTGGTTGCCCAAGATAAATACCAGAAGCCCAAGGATGATTGGAAGAAACCTCGGGGAAAGGATGAAATAGGTGGAACCTCACAGAGAAGACCATATGTTGAGTAGCGAGGACAGCAATTTGAACAAAGAGGAGGATATGCTGATAATGATAGGTTTCCTCGTACCAAAGGTAGAGGAAGAGGAAGAGGTGGAGTAATTGCATGCTTCATGTGTGGAAAGGATGGACATAAGTCATTCGAGTTTCCAGAGAAAAATAAAGAAACTGGAGAGACTCACATCTCCGAGGCACAAAGGCGAGATGTTGAGACAGAGTACGCTGAAGGCAGAAGATCGCTAGTGATGCAAAAAGTTCTTTTGACGCCAGAAAAAGAGATGGAGAATTCAGCGCAGGGGAACACTCTTTTTAGGACTGCTTGCAAGACCAAGGATAGAGTATGCAAGGTCATCGTGGACAGTGGAAGCACCGATAATCTCGTTTCAACCGAGATGGTAGAAAAGCTGGAGATGGAAACAACTGATCATCCAAGCCCATACAAAGTTTCATGGCTATAGAAGGGATATCAGGTAAATGTCACTAAACAGTGCTTAGTTGACATTAAGATAGGAGGATATAATGATAAGATTTTATGTGATGTTATTCCTATGGATGTCTGTCATTTATTGTTGGGTAGACCATGGCAGTATGATAGAAATGTAATTCAT
>ML798130.1:419962-454397 GCA_009831015.1 Picea engelmannii
AATGGGAGAACTCATATGTTGTGTCCAATTGAGGATAAAGAAGTGAAACCGGAAGTAAGCAACAGAGTACTTCTCATGAGTGGGAAGGAACTTCTTACAGAAGTTAAGAAGAAGGAGGATCCACAATTCTTTGTGGTCAGAAAGCCGAGAATTGTTATGACTAGCACAAGAGCGGATGATTTGCCAGAAGAAGTTCAGGAACTGCTGGAAGAGTTCGTTGATATTGTGGTGGACGAATTACCTCATTCATTGCCACCGATGAGGAGCGTGAGTCATCATATAGACCTCATAGAGCTAGTTTACCAAACAAATCCGCGTACAGATTGACGCCGCAGGAGAATGAAGAGGTTAAAAGACAGGTCCAGGAGTTGTTGGAAAAAGGTTTTGTCAGGGAAAGCTTGAGTCCATGTGATGTTCCAACAGTACTCAGTCTGAAGAAAGACGGAGGCTGGAGGATGTGCACTGATTCAAGAGCCATTAATAAGATAACTATCAGATATAGATTCCCATTGCCAAGGATGGATGATCTAATGGACTGCTTAAGTGGAGCCAATTTTTTTTCAAAGATAGATTTGAAGAGTGGATATCATCAGATTCGTATGAGAGAAGGTGATGAATGGAAAACAACATTCAAGACAAACGAAGGTTTGTATGAATGGTTGGTCATGCCGTTTGGCTTGAAGAATGCACCAAGTACCTTTATGAGGTTGATGAATGAAGTCCTGAAGGAATTCATCGGGAAATTTGGCATTGTGTATCTGGATGACATATTGGTTTTCAGCAAGACAAAGGCTGAACATCTGAAGCATTTGGCTATTGTGATGAAGAAATTACAGCAGGAGAAGCTGCTGATAAACATGAAGAAGTCCTCATTTATGAAGACAGAACTCATTTATTTGGGGTTTGTCATATCTGCAAATGAGTTGAGGATGGATCCAGATAAGGTGGAGGTAATCAAGAATTGGCCATCACCAAGGAACGTATTTGAGGTGAGGAGTTTTCATGGTTTGGCTAGTTTCTACCGGAAATTCATTAGAAATTTCAGTGGAATTAGTGCAGCAATGATGGATACAGTGAAGAAAAGACATAAATCTTTTCACTGGACGGAAGAGGCTGAGAAGAGTTTCAATTTATTGAAATGAAAGATTACAAAGCAACCGGTTTTGGTGCTGCCAGACTTTCAAAAGACATTTTAGGTAAAATGTGATGCAAGCGGGTTTGCCATAGGAGCGGTCTTGAGTCAGGAAGACAGGCCGATTGCATATTTCAGTGAGAAGCTGAATGAGGAAAAAGAGAAATACTCCACGTATGATAAAGAATTCTATGCCATCATACAGGCATTGAAGAAATGGAGGCACTATTTGATTCCAAAAGAATTTGTTTTATATAGTGATAAACATGCATTAGAATTTGTGACTCGGTTGAATCAGAGGCATGTTAAATGGGTAGAATACATGCATAATTTCACTTTTGTTAAAGCATATTTCTGGTACTGCTAACAAAGTTGTTGATGCTTTGAGAAGGAAAAGTTTGTTGTTGCAGGAGTTCAAAGTCAGGACGCTAGGCTTTGATGATCTTAGGGACATGTATGCAGATGATTCAGACTTTAAGGAGGCTTATGAAGCAGCTGAGAATCCAGTTCTCAGAGATAGAAGTCAGTGGATAGAGTATGTGATCCAAGACGGATTGTTGTTCAAAGGCAACCAACTGTGTATTCCAAATTGCTCCATGAGGGAGAACTTGGTGAAAGAGAAGCACAGTGGTGGATTAGCAGGACACTTTGGTCATGATAAGACATTTGCAAAGCTGAGAGAGTCATACTTTTGGCCAGGGATGCGGTCAGAAGTCAAGAATTTTGTGGACAGATGCATGATTTGCCAGCATTCAAAGGGGAGGAAGCAAAATGGAGGATTTTATCAGCCATTTCCCATACCAGACAAGCCGTGGGATGAAATTAGCATGGATTTTGTATTAGGGTTGTCGAGGACACAAAGAGGTGTTGATTCAATCTTTGTGGTAGTTGATAGGTTTTCTAAGATGGCACACTTCATTCCATTCCAGAAGACTAGCGATGCGACCCACATCGCAACTTTGTTTTTCAAAGAGATTGTTCGACTCCATGGATTGCCAAAAAGCATAGTTTCAGACAAAGACACAAAATTCATAGGACATTTCTGGAGAACATTGTGGAAGAAGCTGGGGACTAATTTGATGTTTATTTCTGCTTATCATCCTCAGACGGATGGGTAGACAGAAGTGGTCAACAGAAGTCTGGGAGACTTGTTGAGGAGCTTGGTGACAGAGCACCATAGCAGCTGGGATAGCATATTACCACAAGCAGAGTTTGCTTACAATGATTCAGTGAACAGGAGCACAGGAAAAAGTCCATTTCAGATTGTATATGGAATGAAGCCAAGAGGAATTTCTAAACTGAGGGATTCAAAACAGACTGATACTAGCAGCGCTAGTGCAGGGGAATTCGTTGAAGCAATGAAGGAACTTCATAGCCAGGTGAAGGAGCGACTGTTGAAGTCAAGTCAGGAGTACAAGCGTAGAGAAGATCAGCATCAGAGACGACTTTAGTTTGAGGTTGGTGATCTGTTTCTGGCACATTTGAGAAAGGAAAGGTTCCCGAAAGGAACATACAACAAGCTGAAGATGAAGAAAATTGGGCCATGCAAGGTCTTGAAGAAAATGGGACAGAATGCTTATGAAATTGAGTTATCAGAGGGCATTGGAATATCTATGATATTTAATGTTTCGAATTTATATCCATATAAGGCTGAGGAAGCAGGAGCAGAAGGTGATGATCAACCATAGGTCCAGTGGCAGAAGCAGATGCCAGTTGCAGAGTAGCCACAGATGGAACAGATACTGAGTAAACGAATGGGTAAGAAAACCAGGAGGAAAGAATATTTTGAATATTTGGTCAAGTGGAAGGGACATCCAGTTGAAGATGCCAGCTGGGAGACTGAAGCAGAAATTTTGAAGCATGGACATACCGTGCAGGAGCTCATGGACAGGAGCCCATGCAAATTTTCAAGCGAGGGAGTATGATGCAGGAGCATCCCTCACGACAAGCAAAACCAACGTGGAAGCAGAAAGACAGCTGGAAGACGTCCAGCGCAAGTTTTTGAATTTTTAAATTTTCCCTTGAAACTGATGCGCAAACATAAATGAGATCATTTATTTTGGGCACCTTAGAAAAAATGTAATCAGACCTCGAGCCATACACTCTCGTCTGAGATAGGCAGAGGCATTTATAGTAGTAGTTGCAGGTAGATAGAATTGAATTCTTAGATTAGATAGTTCTAGAAGGAAGAGGGAAACCTGAATATAGACACCCTCATTTGTATCATTGTAACATTAGACACAGGAGTAAGAAGAATCTAGAGCATAGGAGAATAGCAGAGAGTTGTAGAAAACACCCATGTATAGATCTTGAATTAATAGAAGAAGTTGATTCAGAATCATGGCTGTTGTGTTATTCTCTGTGTATGTGTGTTGAATGCTCTGCTTATGAATATTAATTCCTGTTATGCATTTGTTATTGTGCTATGTGTATGATTTTGTGTGTTAAGATCAAAATCTGAGAGGAAGTGAATGAGTTTCAATTGTTTCTCCCTTTGAGCAAGGATTCCTGCAAGGAGTGCAGTTGAAGCCGTCCGCAAGGAGTGCGTTGACAGAAGGCTCGGGAGTTAAACTCTTGTTCTCAAAACACTCAGAAGTGAAAGTGGGTTGTTGAAGACATCCGCAAGGAGTGCGCGGGTTAAAGAGAGTCTTAGTAGTGACACTCAGCAGAAGTATTGAAGGACTATTTCTACGAGCATACGCAGAGTCAAGAAAGCTCGAACAGTTAAGGTGTTCGCAGGCTTTCCGCAAGGAGTGCGTGCAAAGAACCTCGTTGAGGTTGAAGTGATTTAGCAAATCTCGGGAAGGATAGGCCTCTGAGTCGCTGAAGATCAGCATAGATAAGTGTGACTTGAAGTCAGGAAGAAACGTCGCAAGTTGACTAAAAGGAGAAGGAATCTCGTGGAGAGATATTGTTTTCATTTCGTGGATTAAACAGGGAAGAACAGATGGTCGAAATCTTCTGAAGAGATTTCGCGAAGTTTCGAGGATCGTCAGATCTTGTAGAGGTGCAAGGAGGTTACGGCGGGAATATTTTGAAGAGGTTGAAGCTCAGGAGGGGCAGGCCGTCGATTTCGAGTCACCAGAGCCGTCAGATCTACACGTGGTATCGTGTATCAGGGACTCGGGATTTGAAGCCCCGAAAGTTGTGTAGCAAGAACAGCGATATCGCGAGACGCGATATCCCTGCAAGATCAAAGACGTTCGTTGAGGAGGACGCCTGTAAGGAGATTCTCATCTCGCAGACTCGGACATTGGAGGACCGAAAGGGAAGCCCTTCAACTTCGCGAGTGGCGAAGTGGCGAGAAGGATAAGAACCGTCCATCTAAGGGGACAGGTGGCGAGAGATCGATAAATCTCGTGAACTTGGGAGTTCGCAAGGTAAAGGCCCGAGTATTTGGTGTTCAAAATCGCGAGGCATGAGGACGCGAGGCGACGAAGGAGTGAAAGGATCGTAGCCATCCATATGAGGAGGACAGGTGGCGAGATATCAAGGGATCTCGCGAACTCGGGAGTTCGCAGGTTGAGAGTCCAAACATTGGGTATCCCAAGTCGCAAGGTCGCGAGTAGCGAGAGAAGGACAGCCCTTGGATTCGGACCACAGGAGGACCGTTGGATCTGCGCGAGGGATCGTGTCTCGGGACCTTGCAAGAAAAGGTCCGAGAATTTGGCCACGGGAATCACGAGGTTGCGAGAAGGAGAAATCCTAACAGCTGGAGGATAGTGTGGGCCATAGCGGAACGTGAGTGGAGTACAGGTGGAACAAAGGATTCGCGAGTTGCAAAGTGCCGAGGAGCCGAAATTCGTGTGAACGTCGAGTCGCGAAGTGCCGAGGATCCGAGATTCGAGTGGACGCGTGGCAGAGCATAAGGTGGGACCGCGCGACCGAAGGGTGGACACGTGTTGTCTGGAGACAGGAGTCAATACTCCATTGGATTCTCGCATCTCGGGGACTCGCGGACTAGGAGGGTGAAAACTCGACGGTTCAACCGGCGAGGTTGCGAGAGGAGCTAACAGTTAAGCCTAGCCCACGGTTGCATGAGGAAGGAACTATACCCGTATCGCTAGATCGAGTATCGCAAGATATGAAAGGAAGAGTTGGAGGTTTTAAGTCCTGAACTCACGAGATAGCGAGATTTACCTGATCCCCCGGTGGTAAAGGGGAGATCTCGGAGAAGATTGTTGTGGGTGCAGATTTCCCGATAGGGAAATAGAAGAACCTTCGAGTTCTTCGGGCTGAGAAGAAGAGGGTCCTGTGAGAGCGGACGTGCCTGGGAGGCGCGCACGCCTGCGTCATTCTTCCTTCTTCATTTTCTTCTTCCTTCTTTCTTTCTTCTTTTTTTCTTTATTTCTTCCTCTTTATTCATTTCTTCTTCTCTCTTATTTCCTTCTTCTTCCATCTTTTCCTATATATTTTTCTATTGAGATCCTCCCTAGAAGTGTGACGGGAGGGAAAAGGACACATTAGAGTATACTATTGTAATATGATGGTCATTCAATATAAAGTGGAGTAGGTCCAATATGGTTTTTATCATTAAATAAAGCACAATTGTTAGCTAGCATGGAATAAACCCTAGCTACACAAAAGATCTCTATTGAAAAATAAGTTATTTTTATGAACCCTTTGTTCTATTTTCATGTAATAGCAAAGAAGATGTATTTTATAGGAAAATATGATGGTCCTAGTATTGAAGAATGCTAAATTGGGGAATTCAAAATCTCCAAATAATTGGAGATACAATTTTGGATTTAATCTAAAAGATGATACTTCCATTTCGTGAAATTTCTTAGCCCTAATGAGACATTATGCCTTTCAAAAGTAGAAGTTGAACAACTATATTCAAACAAATGGTCTCATGCCATGAAGAAGGATAAAGAGAGCAGCAAGAGTTTAATTTTAGATGAAAACTTCCTATTATAGGTTCATGGATGTTTTCAATGGGAGAAGGTCATTATTTCTATAAACCCTTGCAGCAAGTAAAAATTTCATCAATGTTCACTTGGTTAAAAGATTGCAGGTCCTTATGAAGCATATTCAAAGCACATAGATTGAAGGTGAAGATGTTCAAATTTTTAAAGATTTGAAGATTTCTATGGATAAATATGTTTTTTAATTTAGATTTTCAAGCTATAGTTATGGATGATATGGATAATATTCTTGAATATCCTTGGATGGACTCTATTGGTACAATTAATATTAATATGGAAAAGAAGTTTATGATGCTTTCGAACAAGGAAAATAAAATCACAGTGTAGGATATTTCTCTTACTAAATAAAAATGGCCCAAGGTGGCACAAGAATTAAAGATTGTTGGGAAACTCATTGGAATACCTATAGACATATCAATTGAAGAGTTTGAGGTTGAATCAGAAGAAGAGTATATAGAAGCATCGAAGGAAAACGTCACGAAGGGCATAAAAATGAATAGTAATATATAGAGATACATTCCTTAAAAGAACCATAGGTTGGAGAGTCAAAGAAAGAGTTAAACATAGATAAGATTGTTGCATATCACCACCATGAGAAACAATAGTCGTCAAGGAAAGGACATGAGCATCGAAAAACTTAATATGGACCAAGATGGAACCAGAAAGTTTTGAGGTGCATGGAGGACTAAAAAAAATGCATCAAGATATCAAAGTAGCATAGCAAAAAGATGGACCCAAAGGAGAAACTAGAATCAATATCAAGGTGGAAAGGAAGTAGAGGGACCCCATGTCTACATTTCATTAGGATGGGTAAATCCTCATGCTTGGCCCCACTTGATTACACTTCTTAGTACATCATATTATATGGATTCCACCCATTTTTTAAGGATGAAACATGAAAAGGTGGATGGAATGGAATGTACCTACGGAGGTACCTAATGGAGGTAATCAATGTAATTTTTTCATAATTATGGAATATGCCCACATAGTAGTTGGTCAGTAATAAATAGGCCCATGAGGTAGTCAGAGGGAATAATATAATAATAAGGGGTAGTTTGAATAGACCCCAAGGTATACTCATAAGAAATTATGTATACACATGAGCACCATTGTAGTTAGACATGTTGGATGTTGTTTATTGTATTCTATCAAGCATGGCTTGTGGAGTGATTCCTTCCACAAGGAGTATTTGATGGCATTACCCTACCTTAAAGGTTTTGTACATATTTGTGTGTTGTATATTGTGTGGATTCATTTTATTATTTATGAAGTTAATATTTTCTATATTTCATTTACTAAGCTTTACTATAATTTTTATCCTCTACTTTATTCTTCTCTTCTTCTTTCTTCATTTATTTTTCATGCAATATTTATTCATTTCTTCTTCTCTCTTCCATTCTTACCCTTTCTTATTTTCCTTTGTTTTCTTCTTCTATTCTGTTTTCCTCTTTTCTTCTTATGTCTTCCTCTATTCCTCTACTTTCTTCTTTTCCTCTTCCTTCTTATGCTCCTATGTTTTTTTCTTTCGTTATTTTTTCTTCAATGCCTCTACATTTTTATTTTCTTATTCTTTCCTCTAATCCTTATCTTTCTTATTTTCCTCTTCTTTATTTTATGCCTCTTCTTTTTTATTTTCTTCTTCTTTCTTCTATGCCTATGTGTTTTCTTTTCTTCTTCTTTCCTCGGATCCTTAACTTTCTTCTTTTTATCTTCTTTCCTTCAATCCTATGCTTTCTTATTTTCCTCTTCCTTCTTATACTCTTATGCTTTTGTTTGTGTTCTCCATGATGTCTCCCTTGGTGTCTCAATTTCTTTGATTTCATTATCAGAATAGTTTTGTCTTACTATTCTTCTTTTATATTTCTTCATTTCTACCTTTATGATGTTCTCGTTCTTCTACATGCATTTGTTCTTATCTCTTTTATTTTTCTATTCTTCTAGTTTCTACTTCTTTTACCTCCTTACTTTCCTTTTCTTGGTTGTACATTTATAAGCTGGTTATATCTGTTGTTTCCTCCTACTGTAATTTTCCTCTTCTTATTTCCTTTTCAAATTATTTTCTTGTAGGGTTTCTCCTTATTGTTATATCTCCTTCTTTTGATGTTCAATCTTCTTGTTCTATTCCCAATTGATCTCCTAGCCTCACACATCAAGGAAAAATGTTATCACCCTAATTTTGGTATTTTGACATTTGAGTGAGCATAGCTAGAAACATCACAAATCAATTATAACTCATACAACATAGTTAATTGCAAATTCCAAATGCCATTTATGGGGCTATCAAGTAGGGTCCAAGCATGAAAGTATTGTTCCCATCAGTTGTGTGTGACATCCTCTGATACTGAAACAAAAATAAGAGCACGAATCATAAGAATTAAATGATTAATTTGTGTGAATATTTATTTAACAATAGCAAACAAATAATTATTTTATTACAAGCAATTGTAATGATGTTATGCATTGCAGGGAAATACGTTCAAATCCCCTGCCACCAAGGAATACCTAAAGCTTGGTTTCAAGTTTGGTTTTCAAAGTGTGGTTGAATATTGAAAAATCTTGGGGAAAATGCCAATCTCCCCAATTATGCAAATGAAGGTAAATAAAATCAATAAGGACATCATTTTAGTACACTTGTAAAATCTATTCATGATTGATTATATCACCAATAACTAAATGTTTATGTTTGTTTTAAGCATGAGAGCAACTGAAGCACTGAGGGTAGTGGTACTCATGAACAGCTATCAGTTGATAGTGGGGAGGGCATGTCGCATGATAGTGGGGAGCAGACTAGCCATTCGGGTATGTATGCTTTAGAAATGGAAGTATGTATTATGATTATATGTATTTATTTGTTAACGTATAATTATAAAGTTTCTTCTTTCAATGGAAGAGCATGTATCTCATGAGGGTGAACTGCAAGAGGAACAAACGACACAAGCAATGAACACACCAGTTGTAACGGCTAGACAGATAGGTAAAGAGAAATATTGTAATGTTATTCGAAATAATGAAATAGTTCTTTCAATAATATTTTAGCATATCAATATGACCGTTTTTTTTTGTTGCAGTTGACGCCCATTTGGAGCTGCCTCCACTCCATGCTCATCGGCATACCATAAGTATGGTACGTGAAGGCATGGAAACAAAATCAACACAACTAGGACAAGGTGCAAGAAATACATTGACAAATGAGGATGATGATATCCCACTCGTGGGTTTAAAAAAAAAATGATTGTATAAATTTATGACTTGTATTTTGATCACTATCATTATTAATATGAATGAATGTTTATATGAATTGCTTACTATGCATGAATGTTTATATGTTTATATGTCTTGATGACTTGCCTACGTATGCATGAATGTTTATATGTTTTCTATGTAAAAGAAATCATTTATTGGGTATAGGGAATTGAGAGCGATGTGAGTGGGTGGGGGGGGAGAGGCCATATGAGCTTCCACCTTCATGTGGTTGGCCCAATTCAGTAGAGAATAACCTATTCTCGAAACAAAGAGAAGCCCATTAAGGCATTCTAGTTTAGTATTTCTAGAGTCTTTTACACGTTTAAATGCATGGTTATTTGCTTATATATTATTTACTGATATAAATTTTTTGTCTTTGATTATTTATGCAGGTCTTGGCGATGAAAATGCAACTCATGGACAACTCTTATCAAGCTGTATGAGAAGATAGACCTAGAAAAAGGACATTGATAAGGTAAGGGTTTTGACATGATTTTTATAGTATAGTTATCTCATTGGTTTTATTCTATTAGTAATGGTATCCATATGGTTTAATCCCATTGGTTTTATTCTATTAAATGGTAGGCATATGGCAACTCATTTGTCTTACCAAGACAAATATTCATTGCAAAATAAGAAATGTGAAAGTCTCTACAATTACTCTTGACCCGAGATCAAGATTCTCCAATGTGAATTCATTACCATGAAGAAATGGCTTTGTGCAAATATGGTTTCACATCTCTAAAGCATCCTCAAACATAACATCTAAATCTAGAGAAAAGGTCTCTATGATAAATAATGAGAAATTAAAGTCATTAGCGACAACATAAAATAACATAACATCAATCTCAAAAGGCCTTACATTCTAATTAAACCATGCTTGTTGAATGCAGTTCACATTTCATGACTTTCAAGTAAAAAATCCTCATCTCTTCCAACCCTATTTAGGGAGAAAAACCCCAACAAAAAATATTTTTTTATTGCATTAGTAATGTATGATCACTTACAGGGGCGGCAGGAAGGGGAGGGATTCTCTATGGCCCCGATGAAATCCTAGAACTGGCCTATTCTTGGGGATTAGGGGGAGACACCAATAACATGGCAGAAGCTCTGAGTCTCTAGCAAGGCCTCACCCAAGCTCGGGAGTTAGGCATCAATGAAATCTTGGTGATAGGATATTCTCAGCTCCTAATCCAAGCCTTGGTCACTAACTCGTTACCAAATCAAATGAAACTCCGAAAAATAATAAAGAAAATCCAGTGACTCTCTAAATCCTTCCGACAGATTGATTTTTTCCATGTTCTCCAGCATTTAAATGGAGAAGTGAATCAGGTAGCTAAAGTCGCCACTCCCTTGAGAAATGGACTCCTCTCACTCGATGGGACCCTATCTTTCACCCCAATCCCGTAACGGTCTGAGGTGGGCGGCTCGTAGGTGGTCTCATGCCAGGGGGCATCCGGACGATACTCCTCCCCTCATCTCGATCTGTGGCATCACCTCAATGACTGACAACTCCCTTGTGCGATGCTACTTCTCCCTCCAAGTCGCGTCACTCTACACATTCATATACGAGGCTTCCCTCATGCCCCTTAAGCAGTCCAGTACCGAGCCCATCTCTCTCCCGTAAGGCGCTCGCGCGAGTTCCCTCTGAGTCATGGCTTCGCACGCTCACTCTGTGGTTAAATTAAGGGTGGCAGAAGCTTGCAATTCGGCCTTATCTTCCTTGGGTGAACGTATATCTTGCTTGGATCCTTTTGCAAGGTCCCTTGCCCTTCAAACTCTATCGGATTATCCTTCAGCCCGTCGAATGGCCTCCAGCTCTGAATCTGTTGCTCCACCCAATCCCCCACCTTCGTTGGAACAAGAAATCTGTGAACTGAAGTGGAAGCTAAGCGCGGACAGAAGGTTTCTTCTCTGGCTGGATGGGGAAGGTGTAAAAAGGTTTGAGATGCTCAAAGAAGAGCTAATCCAACTCAAAGAGGAAGTTGTGGAGGCCCTCACACAAACAATGCAACAGGTTAATGAAAGAATTGCGGATTTAGAATCCAGGATGGAAAAGCTGGAGCTTCAAGCTGCCAGGACAACCCTCCAACAAAATGTAGGGTTGAAGGTATCGCTAAATGAAGGACCCTCGAACACGGAACAACAGGTGTAATTATTCTCTTCTCCTCTTTTGGATCTTGCCCAGTTTTGGTTACTTTGAAGAAATACTGTCTACAGGTTTTTAACTCCATAGGAGTCAAATTTTGGAATCTAAGACGTAATGAGCATTTCTGGGCTTTGTCTTATGGCACCTATATATGTAATTTTTGACTTCATGCACAGGATGCATGCCTGAACTATGTAGATGTTTTCACAGTTGTCATACCACTGCTATATTAATATAAATTCCACTTTCTTGTAAAAAAAATGTATGATCACTTACAAATATTCCACCATGAAATTATGCTCTTAACAAGCTTGCTAAGACAAGTTAGACCAAACTGTGTAACATGTAATAGACTCAGAAACTTGCTGATAAATACGTTTGTTGTATACCAACACTATGGAAGAATTTGTGTGTTGCCTGAGTGCTAGACTTCTGTCTTTTTTGGATTGATATAATTGATGATATATAAATTACAACTCGCAGCCTGTATCAGCTGATATTCGCAACCTGTGTAAGTTGATACTCGCAGCCTGTGTATGTTGCAATTCGCATCCTGTATCAGCTAATATTTGTAGCATGTGTAAGATGCAACTCACAGCCTGTATCAACTGGTATTCGCATCCTATGTATGCTGCTAATCGTAGCCTGTATCAACTGATATTCACAGCCTGTGTAAGCAGCAACTCGCAGCATGTATCAGTTGATAATCACAGCCTATGTAAGTTGCAACTCATAGCCTATATCAAGTGATATTCGTAGCCTATGTAAGATGCAACTCCCATCTTCAATCAGTTGATATTTGCATCCTGTGTATGTTGCAACTCGCAGCTTATATCAGCTGATATTCGCAGTCTATGTAAGATGCAACTCGCAGCCTGTATCAGCTGATATTCACAACCTGTGTAAGTTTAAATTTGCAGCCTATATCGGATGATATGAAAAGTTGATTTTGTGTGTACCAAGTTGTAATATCATCAGGTATTTTCTCTTCTTTTAGTTCTACTTGGACAACCATGTCTTTCTTCTTATGTAAGATTTCAACTTGATTATGAAAATGTTGATTATTGATATGATTGCATGCCTTGTTATTATTATTTCTATGATTGGATACCTTGCTATGATTATTACTATGATTATAAATCTTGTTATGATTAAGTGTTCTGATTGGATATGACCAATGGTCCTTTATTGACTGATTTGTTGCCTCTTTATTGATTGAAATGTTGTCTCTCTATTAACTGATATACTACCTCTCTATTAATTGATATACCAACATTGTCATGGAGAAAATTATCGTTTCCTTGGTTGGACACCTACGCTGCAACTTGTCATGCATGCACCTTGACTTTTACAACTTGACCTTTTACAACTTGAGTTTAACAACTCATTCAACTTGAATCTTAACTTGACCTTTTACAACTTGAGTTTAACAACTCATTCAACTTGAATCTTAACTTGACCTTTTACAACTTGAGTTTAACGATTCATTCAACTTGACTCTCAACTTGGAAATTCGAATTTCACTTCATGTTGGACAATGTTACACATGCCAATGCACTACATCAATACATTTACATCACTTGCAATATAAGGAATATTGTTTGTTTCTAGCTCATAGGAATTTTACGTTCAACCTAACTTTTGCTAGATGCCTTAACTCTTTCTCGTGGCTCACATAGGTTGTACATTCCCCCTAAATTTTTCACTAGTCTGTCTATGCTCACAGAGGTTGTACATTCCCCCTGACTTTTTTACTAGAGTGTCTATGCTCACAGTGCTCCCCCTGACTTTTGCATTAGACTTACATCTTGACTGGTGTCTTTTCCTTAGCTAGACTCACAAGATCATATAGCATCTCATTCATGCTGACTTTTGGTTTGACTCATAGAGGTTGTACACTCCCTGTGGCTTTTACCAATACCTCACAAGACTGGTTGATTCTCCAAATTTCCCTCGCTAACAATTTTTTTTTTTTTAAACCTACAGTCCTCATCTATATAGCAATGAATCATTGTGGAAAATATAGCATTCTCGTGGCAACAAAATATTTTCAATTGTGTTTTTCCACAAACATTCATTTATCTAGAGACGAATCATTGTGGAAAATATAACATTCTTGTGCCAACAAAAAAAAAATCATTTGTGTTTTTCCACGATTTTGCGTCTATATAGTGACGAAAAATCATGGAAAATATAGCATTCTCGTGCAAACAAAAAAATTTCATTTGTGTTTTGACACGATTTTTCATCTATATAGAGACGAAAAATCGTGGAAAATATAACATTCTCGTGGCAACAAAAACTTTTCATTTGTGTTTTGCCACGATTTTTCGTCTATATAGGGACGAAAAACCGTGTCAAATATAACATTCTTGTGGCAACAAAAACTTTTCATTTGTGTTTTACCACGATTTTTAGATGAAACATCGTGGAAAATATAGCATTCTCGTGGCAACAAAAACTTTTCATTTGTGTTATGCCATGATTTTTCGTCTATATAGAGATGAACAATCGTGGCAAACATACCATTCTCGTGGCAACAAAAGAGGATGTTTGTCACTATATGGACGAATGTTTGTAAAAAAAATGGAAGAAATGTTTACCAAACAAATGACACGTGGCAGCCATATTTCGTGGATATTTCCATGATGAGTTATGGGTCATCAATAGAGCGACAAAAAAAGATCCATGAAAAATAAGACCTACTTTCATGGCAAGTTCAACGAAAAAGTGTCACAATAGAAACAAAAAAGCGTGGCAAATTTGATCATATTTAGTAGTGTGACTACGACATCGAATATGTCAAAGGAAAAAAAACGTAGTAGTTGATTCTCTTTCCAGAAGGCCATAGATGTGTTTGCTCACGGAGATTTCAGTTGATTGGAAATCCCATCTAGTGGTGGAATATTACAAGAACAAGTTTTCTTGTGAAGTGATGGACCACAATACACAATATGACAAGTATAAGGTCGTAGATGACATCATCTACTACAAGGACCGTATATATCTAGTTCTGGAGTCCGCACTAAAGGAAAATATCATAGAGGCAATGCACAATACACCATTGGTAGGACACCTAGGGTATTTCAAAACCTACAGGAAAATCAGGGAGAGGTTCACTTGGAAGGGCCTCAAAGATGATGTGTTGAAGAATGTGAGAGAGGGTGTGACTTGTTAGCAGAACAAGTCAAAGTAGACCCATCCTGTAGGATTATTATGTCGTTTCCCATTCCAGAGCAGAAATTGCAGAGTATATCCATGGACTTTATCACAAGGTTGCCAAAGGTCTAGGGTAGAGATTGTATCTATGTGGTGGTCAATCAGTTGACCAAATTTGCACACTTATTTTCCATATCCTCGGAGTATAAGGAAACACAGGTAGTGGAACTATTCTTCAGAGAGGTATTCAAAATTCATGGGATACCAAAATATATTGTTAGTGATAGGGACACCAGGTTCCTCAATGCTCTTTTGCATGATTTGTTCAGATTGGTTGGCATAGAGTTGACCCCCACCACTAGTTATCACCCTCAGACAGATGGACAAACAAAGATTGTGAATAAATGGCTTGAGGAATATTTACGTAACTATGTGTCAGGGAAGCAGAAAGCATGGGTGAAGTGGTTGCATCTGGGAGAACACTACTACAACACCACTCATCATATGTCGATTGGAATTACACCAATCAGAGCATTGTACAGGTATGATGCTCCTTCCTTTGTTGACTTGGAATTTGGGGACAATAGGGCTCCCAAAACCAAGGATTGGATCTGAGAGAGACACTACATACTTAAGGCTCTAAAGGACACCTTATATATGACCCAAGATCAACAAAAGTTGTATGCAAACAGGAACAGGGTTGAACACACATTCAAGGTGGGAGACTTGGTTTTCTTAAGGCTGCATCCATACAGACAGTCTTCCTAGAAGAAGATCAAAGCACAAAATCTTAAGCCATGTTTTTATGGGCCTTAGAGGGTGGTTCAGAGAGTTGGTGAAGTGTCTTATGAACTGGAGTTTCCTAAGGAAGCAAAATCCATAATGTGTTTCACGTCTCATGTCTCAAAAAGGCATTGGGACAACATGTCACCACTTCGACAGAGCTACCTCCATTGGATGAGGAGGGGCATTTAGTATTGGTCCCTGAGGAGGTATTGGAGGTCTGAGAGAGGAAATTTCGCAATAAGGTGATTCGGGAATACCTCATCAGATTGTGGGACTTACCAGCAGAGGATGACACGTGGGAGGGTGATCATGTCTTAGAGCATCCAAATTTGCAGTTTCTTGAGGATAAGAAATCTCGGGAAGGGAGGATTGTAATGTCCCTTTCCAAATGTGTCTTCTAGACAAATTGATGAAATGGCCTTAGTAATTCTCATGGGCCATAGTCAAGGAATTAAAAAGGGAATTAATTATTATTTCAACTAAGTGGGAAATAATTAAAAGTTAAAGGTGAGACTGAGTAAAGTGGAAAAAGGTGCCTAAGTGACTATGGGGAATGTGAAAATTCACTTAAATTGATTAAAAGGTAAAAAGGAGAGTCAACGAATTAATAAAAGGGGAAAAAGAGGGCACCCTCTCTCATTATAGCATTAGAATTTTCTATTTTCTCATTGAGAGATATCATCGTGGATTTGGAACTCTTGGGACAGGAACCCTAGGAGGAAATTTCAGGGATTGGCTTCGGTCGTGAGACCATACACCCTAGTTAGTCATTTGGGGAAGAGATCACATAGGTTTCTTCATTGTGCTTCAGTGTGGATGAATATTTCTTCTTTCACAGTGAAGTTTTCATATCTTGTGGTTGAGATTTCCATATTTGTAGTTGAGTTATCTTGTGGGTGGTTGGGTCAAATCTCTTGGAGAAGGTAGTTTTCTCAGTTGAAGGAAGTTTATTTGAATTGTGGGTGAATATCCTGAGTGTGGGGGTTGACTATTTCACTTGGGAGAGGTCGAAATAGTCATGTTGGATGCATCACTCATTCTAGAAGTCGAACTGTCCATATTTGGGACAAGTTATGTAATGGCCCCAAGGTCGAGACCTGTTGTAAATCATGTCTATGAAGTATAAAGCTCGCATTATGAACTGTAATTCAAGTTTATAAGGCTGGTGAGCCAAGTTATATAAGCTAGTGGGATTATGTGTTATTAGGCCAGGGAGCCTAAGTGTGGAAGGCCAGGAGCCTGATTTTTGTACATGTAATTATGCACAGTATTAATACAAAGCATCTTTGCATGTGGAACGACCACGATGAATGAGTGATGGGGGAATAATCATCCACAAAACCTGGGTAAGGGAGAGGGGGCTGAGAGGTAGGAAGAGGGGCTAAGTTGAGGGGGCTTAAACCCTTGAGAATAATATTAAATTATTACTATTCCAAAGCTGTGTTAATGTGATGTTTTATCCTAAGTTCTTTGGAAGGACGAGTGACTTCCAAATGGGAAGGAACGAGCTTCATGGGTGACAAGTGTCAACCCAAGCGCATGCAGTTAAAACTGTGGAGTTGACCCGTGATGGGGGTTCCTCCTCCATTCTACCGTCGACTGTCTGAACCGAGAATCTCGTATGAACTCTTCAAGAATACCCTCACACAACTCTGAAACCAAAAAGGCCTGTGTCAATTTTTGGAGGAGCCAGTACACCCTCTGTCAAAACCGTCGAGTCTGTGTTCGACCTTCGCGTGGATTTCTTATCACGCATCCCCGACACCTAAAACCGTGAGTCTGTTCTGTATGAATGGTTGGGAAAATTGAATGTCCCGTAATTGTTGAGACTGGTTGGCTTGAAGCGTCTGTCTGTCACCTATTTTAGGAAACCCATGTTTGTTGTCCCAGTTGAATGTGGCGCCCATGCAGTTCTTGGCTGGGTGTGGTTTGTTGTTGTTGTATGTTCGTTACTGAGCCTTGTTGTTTTTTTTCTTTGTACAGGAACGAGATTAAGGAAACCGGTTGTATGACCTGTGTGTAACCTCTCTCCAGGTGAGGGAGGTGATTGTTGTTGAAGAGGCGGGTTTTAACAAGCCTGTGAGCGACTCTCTCTAGGTGAGAGAGTGTGTGGAGGAAGGAGAGAGCTCCTAGAAGGAACCCTATAGCTGCCACAGAGCTCAGAGATTTCCAGTCCGGTCTATTGCTGAATCCCAAGGCAAGGGAGGTTAGCAAACGAAGGACTATCTAGGTGACAGAGAAGGCGTGTACTCCTGGGATGGGACAGGCATGTGGGGAAGGAGACTTTGTGGACAGTGGGCATAAGTGGTTCCTGGGAGAGAATCCTCCTTCTTCTACGTGTATTCTTCCTGTAAACCTTACCTAGCCTAGGATTCCTTACCCGATGGAGCTTAGTCCCAGCTGGAGGGTGACCTACTGCTGAGAGTGATGAGCAGCATTTTCTAAGGCTGGAAGGTTCGTGGAAGGTCTACACGCAGTTGGTGGTGCGTGACAATTTCAAAGATAAGTGTCACTATGTTTTGTAATTCTGTAATTAATTAAATTGCATACCTGTGATTCTTGCAATGTTATCACGTATTTTTTTGTGCATATGAATTATTGTTATTTCCATTAACTCTGAAAAGCTAGCATTAATTATGTGTTTAACTGTAATTAAGCATTTTAAGTTCATTAGAATGCATAATGTGTTACAGAAGTGTTTTTCCGCATAGTAGCGTTGGCCCGACCGTGGGGTTGATGGTCGGGGGCGTTATAGTATGGTATAAGAGCCTAGTTTCAACGCTGAGCCTGGATGGGTCAAATAAGTGGTCTTTGGACCGAGGTTTTGAGAAGAAATTGTGTCTGGAGGACTAATTTTAGACCTCAGAATGTTTCTGAGTGTCAACAGACAACTTGACCATGCCACAAATCTCAGGAGGTGTGGCGGTATTATAAAACTACAACTGGTGCGGTATATGGCCATAGGGAGAGAGAGAACTCCACACCAAAAGTGTTGGATCCATAGAATCTGTTCGGGAGGAAAGGAGAACCCTCACGACCGTGAAATCTGGAGAACGTGCACAAGGTTTAAAACCCTTTGGAGTTTCACAGGAGCGTGGAAATCGCAATACGCAAAATCTCGAATTCATTAGCACCGTCCATCGGAAAGGACGCTTGGAGAGCGATCAACCTTTCACTAACTCGTGACTTGAAATGGTCTAAGGGTGAGTTTGTGAGAATTCACGAAATGCGAATTCGCGATTGGATCACAACCGTCGATCTAAGAGAGATCTGGACCGTTAATTGTCCAGGAAGAAATCGACATTTCGAGAATAGGGAAGACAAAGGTGGAAAATCCTTCGACCTTGTGACACACAAAATCCCGATACACGAAATGCCGATGAGATCTAAGTCGTGAAATCGTGGTGAATCAGGACCGTTGGATCAAGTAGATCATAGATCGTAATTTCAGAATTTCGGCAAACGAAAGTTTGAGATGTGTGGATGCACGAACTCCTTATGCCTGAAACTCTGAAACGAAAAGTGAAAGTAGTGGGGCCCCATGACATCGCTAGGAGTGAGGTGGACCTTCTTAAGGACACCATGTGTCACTACCTTGGTGGGTGAGAGTTGTGCTATGGGCCCAGAGGGTAAGGAAATCGAATTTTCGGAAGTCGAGGGTTGGAGAGGGAAGTGAGTATGAGAGCCTCGAGGACCGAAACCCTGAAACCCGAAGTCCTGAAATCTTCGAAGACGGAAGAACTATAGCAGATTTTAACCGTTGGATGTTGGGTAAACGTGGACCGTCGATCCACCTGATTTACGCAAATTCGGTAAATCGAAACTCTGGGAGATAGATGTGTGTGCCTTAAACTCTTCGAAGGTCGAAAGCCCGAGTAGCACCTAGTAGTCTATCATTTGGTCACGACCTTTGGTTACGAGGGTAGGGGATAAGAAAGAGGGAGCTATCACCCAAAAATTACAGAGCCGAGCAGAACTCGAAAAATTTGTGAAGTTGAAGCGTTTTCTTAAATCGAAATGGTTTTGAATGTGTGGAATTTGCTAAGAATGATGACCTGACAAATCCCTGTTGTCTGCATGTGTGTTTGCAGAAGCTTAGCAAGTGCCAGAACAAAATAGGTTTGTCATTGAGAGCAGAGAATGGAAGAGGTGTGAATTGCCTCCAATTCAGAGAACAAAAGAGAAGGAAGGAATGTCAACTTGGGAGTCGAAGGATCAAACGCTAATGGGCAAGGAAAAGAGATGGATAAGGAAGGACACATGATGAAAATCATTGAAAGATTGCAGAAAGATGCCCAGGATTGCCGAGTTGATAGTCGAATGCTCATGAAAGTCAGGGATAAGCAAGGTGAATTCAACTTAAGGATGTTGAAGAGTCTGGAAAGAATAGAAAAGAAATTGGAAAAGGAGAGTGACTCAAGCAAGACAGAGAGTCGCAGGACCCCTGAGAGGAAAAGCAGATCAAGGAGTGTCAGCAGACATCGTCGTTGCTCCCCAAGGAATTCCAGTAGGGAAGCACACAGTATTTCAAGACCATCTCCTACCAGAAAGCACAAGAGATCTGGGATGGATGAATTGAAAGGGGAAATGAACAATATCAAGCCTCCAACGTTCGATGGAGAACATAAGAAGGAGGAAGATGTCGAAACTTGATTGCTGGGTATGAGGAAATACTTTCAACTGCAGAATTATTCCTCTCATGCATAGGGTAGGATTTCCATGTATCAATTGAAAGGAAAGGCATCCATGTGGTGGGATCAACTTGTGCAGGTGCAGCACATCAGGGAAAGGGACATCACATGGAAATAATTCAAGAGGTATTTCGAGAGGAAATACTTAACTAAAAGATATTATGACAGAAAGATGAAAGAGTTCTTTGAACTGAAGCTGGACAACAAGACCATTGATGAGTATGAACAAAAGTTTTTGGAATTACTGAAGTATGTTATGTTCATCAAAGATGAGTCTGTCAAGATTCAAAGGTACATGAGTGGATTACCGCCTCCTATTGGGGATAAGATTCAGTATGATGACCCAAAGACTATGGAAGAAACGATAAGAAGAGCGAAGTGCTTATTTGAACAACAAAGAGAAAAGCCTACCTTTTGGAAGGCTTGGGATGACCAGAAAAAGTTCAAGAAAGAACAGAGGCAAAAGGGAAATAAACCACCCTTTTTCAGAAACAGTCCTCAAGGACAGTCATCTCTTAGAGAGCCCAGGAAGGTTGAAGTGAGTGGGCCAATGTCAAGGCCGCCACCTATGGAATGTTGGGGTTGTAAAGAAAACCATAGGTATAGATATTGCCCCCACATAAATGATAAAGTAAGAGTTCTCCACAATGTTCAGCATGTTGAAACAGTGGAGGACATGGGCAGTAGAATTCCAAGGATCTACGTAGCCCTGGACAACAAGCAAGTTGAGTATCAGTCGCACATGATTGAAGTAGAAGGTATGATCAAAAACCAACCATTTACTATTTCAGTGGATTCAGGGGCTAGCCATAGTTATATAGACCCTAGAGTGGTAGAAAGTGTGCCTTTGACAAGAAGCAAACATGAAAAGTCTTGGTTAGTGCAGCTAGCTATAGGAACCAAGAGGAAAGTCACGGAGTTAGTCAAATCTTGTCCTATAGACATGAATGGACTGAGCATGAAGGTCGATTTGAACATTTTGTCGTTAGGCTCTTATGATTGTCTAATTGGGATGGACTGGTTGGACCAACACCATGCCATCTTGGACTGTCGGAACAAGGCATTCACTTTCTTAGATGAAGAAGGGAATCAGAGAGTCATCCAAGGAATTCCTAGAGTTGTTATTGTTAGAGAAATCTCAGCAATGCAGCTAAAGAATTGCTACAGAAAAGGTTGTCAATTATTTGCAGCCCAAGTGGGGGAAACACCTAAGGATAAGGTGTCAAGTATTGAGAATCATGAGGTACTTAAAGAGTTCGAAGATGTATTCCAGGAATTACCTAGACTACCTTCGAAAAGGGATATCGATTTCTCTGTAAACTTGATGCCTGGAGAAGCTCCAGTGTCAAAGGCTCCGTACATGATGAGTGTGCTAGAACTGAAAGAGTTGCAGCTGCAACTTGAAGAAATTCTGAAGAAGGGGTATATACGCCCAAGCATGTTGCCTTGGGGTGCCCCAGTCCTGTTCGTAAAGAAGAAGGACGGAACGCTAAGATTTTGCATCGATTTCAGGCAATTGAACAAAGTAATGGTGAAGAACAAGTATCATCTGTCGAGGATTGATGATCTCTTCGATCAGTTGAAGGATGCAAAGATCTTTTCGAAAATAGATCTAAGATCAGGATATCACCAAGTAAGAATAAAATATGAAGACATCAACAAGACCGCCTTTAGAACAAGGTATGGTCATTACGATTTCACAGTGGTGTCGTTTGGACTGTCAAATGCACCTATTGTTTTTATGAGCCTGATGAATGGAGTATCCAGGGACTATCTAGACAAGTTTGTCATCGTCTTCCTGGATGACATTCTGGTGCATTCCAGGGCCGAAGAAGAACACAAACACCATTTGAGGATGGTGTTGCAGGTGCTAAGAGAGCACTAACTATATGCCAAGCTGAGCAAGTGCTCGCTTTATCAAGAGCGGATCCAGTACTTGGGACATATTATCTCGAAGGATGGGATATCGGTAGACCCTGAGAAGATTGAAGCCATTAGAGAATGGTCAGTGCCAAGGAACGTAATGGAAGTTAGATCCTTCATGGGATTGGTTGGTTATTACAGAAGGTTCATCACAGGGTTTTCCAAGATAGCTCACCCTATCACATCCTTACAAAGAAAGGGGAAACAATTTCACTGGACAAAGGGATGTGAGGAAAGTTTCCAGCGATTGAAACAATTGTTAACCAGTGCTCCAATCCTGAGGATTGCAGATCCAAATGCAAATTTCATAGTATGCACTGATGCATGCAAAGAAGGATTGGGAGGGGTCCTCAATCAGAACGGATTTGTAATCTGTTATGAGTCCAGGAAATTAAAAGAGCACGAGAAGAACTATGCAACCCATGACTTGGAGTTGGCATCCATAGTTCACGCTCTAAAGAAATGGAGGCATTACCTCATGGGAAGGAGGTTTGAACTCATAACAGACCATAATGGTCTAAAATATTTGTTTGATCAGCCAACCTTAAATGCTAGACAAAGTAGGTGGCTGGAATTTCTATGTGAGTACGACTTTGAGATCAAGCATATCAAAGGAAAGGAAAATAAATTGGTTGATGCACTCAGCAGGAGGGTGCATGAATTACATGCTACAACCATTAGCATGTATCGGACTGATATTAAAAGAAGAATTATGAAGGCTGCAAATGTAGATCTACAGTACAGAGAATTGGTAGCCAAGCTACAGCAAGGTAAGATGCCACAGAAGATGGAAATTTATAAATTGGAAACAGATAGAATATTGTTGTACAAGAACATAATTTTTGTACCCAATGTCCAGTGCTTGAAACAAATGATTTTGCAGGAGATGCATAATGTGCCTTATGCAGGGCACCCTGGATATCAGAAAACAGTAGCAGCGGTCAAGAGCCATTACTTTTGGCCAGGTATGAAGAGAGAGATCGTTGAATACATCGCCAGATGTATGGAGTGCCAGAAAGTTAAAGCTGAGCATAGGCACCCAGCAGGGTTGCTGCAACCTTTACCCATTCCTGAGTGGAAGTGGGAAGTAGTAACTATGGATTTTATTACAGGATTTCCCAGAACAACCAAGCTGCATGATTCGATCATGGTGGTGGTGGACAAGCTTACAAAAGCTACCCATTTTGTTGGTTGTGGAGCCTGATTATCTTCCTGATTCAGAGGTCCTTGATTTCAGCCATGTTTATACCCCATGAAGTATTTACATCCCAGAAGTATGTACACTCTTCCACGTGGGGGAGTGCAGAGGAGGAGTACCCCCTCTATGGGGTTCGGGGGAGCTAGCCCCTCGGCTGGGGGGTCTGGGGGCAAGCGGGCCCCCAGCGGGGGTTCTGGGGCGAAGCCCTCGAAGCAAAAATTGCCTTGTAAAAGTATATTGTAATTTCATTGTAAATCTGGACCGTTCATTATAAGGTCGTAGATCTAACGGTAGAGATTATGTTAGGGTTTTTTTCCTTAGAAGGAAACCCTCTTTTATGAAGGAAATGTATTGCGGATATGGATGATGGTGAATATTGTATTCTGAGAGAGGAGACTGTGAGAGAAAGAAGAGGAAGTTACAACAAATTTTGTTATAGGTTGTATCCCTTCATTTGTTGGATAATAATAAAGGAAGGACCTGGCAATTTCTCTGATGGACGTAGCCCACACTGGGTGAACCACGTAAATCTGTGTCTCTCTTGTATTGTGTGTCTTCTGTGTTTTGTTTCTACATTTGTTTTATTTTATTGCTCCGCGGTCCTGTTTTTCTAACACATTTTATTCCACTGAAAACTACTCACAAGGCAGCAGATGTTGTTGATATTTTCATAAAGGAAGTGGCACGATTGCACAGAATTCCTAAAACGATTGTGTCCGACAGAGACTCGAAATTCACCTTGAATTTCTGGAAAGGATTGTTCAAAGGATTCAGAATGAATCTGAACTTTAGTACGGCTTATCATCCTGAGTCTGATGGAAAGACAGAGAGGGTGAACATGATAATAGAAGACATACTGAGAATGTATGTGATGGACAAACCATCAAGATGGGAATACTACCTGCACTTGGTAGAATTCGCCTACAACAATGGGTATCATTCATCGTTGAAGATGATCCCATTTGAATCACTTTATGGAAGAAAGTGCAATACTCCAGTGAGCTAGGATAATCCAGCTGATAGAATAGTAGTTGGGTCAGAGTTGCTCAAGGAGATGGAGGACCAAATGATGAAAATTAAGTAGAATTTGAAAGTTGCCCAGGACAGGCAGAAAAGTTATGCTGATAAGAACAGAACCCACAAAGAGTTCAAAGTGGGTGATCATGTTTTCCTGAAAGTGAAAGCTAACAAGAGTTCCCTGAAGCTGGGAAGTTGCGCCAAGTTGGCAGCCTGATTTTGTGGGCCATTTGAAATCCTGGAAAGGATTGGGCCAGTTGCATATATGCTTGCATTACCTGCATCCATGACAGTACATAATGTGTTTCATGTTTCATTGCTTAAGAAATATATACCAGATGCTAATCATGTTATCGATTGGAATGTGATTAAGGTGGAACAAGAAGGTGTCCTGCAAGTGCATCCTGTGCACATATTGGACATGAAAAACAAACAGCTTCAGAATTGAGCTATAGGGCTTGTGAAGGTCTAGTGGACCTGGTACGGTCCTGAGGACACGACATGGGAGCATGAAGATATTATGCGGGAAGAGTACCCGCATCTTTTTGAAAATTTTGAAAAGCTTGCAGATGCAGTGTAAAGTGTCACTGAGGACGGTGCAAAAATAAGGGGAGGGGATTGTAATGTCCCCAAGGCCGAGCCCTATTGTAAATCATGTCTATGAAGTATAAAGCTTGCATTATGAACTGTAATTCAAGTTTATAAGGCTGGTGAGCCAAGTTATATAAGCTAGTGGGCTTATGTGTTATTAGGCCAGGGAGCCTAAGTGTGGAAGGCCAGGAGCCTGATTTTTGTACATGTACTTATGCACAGTATTAATACAAAACATCTCTGCGTGTGGACCGACCATGATGAATGAGTGATGGGGGACTAAGCATCCACAAAACCTGGGTAAGGGAGAGGGGCTTGAGAGGTTGGAAGAGGGGCTAAGCTGAGGGGGCTTAAACCCTTAAGAATAATATTAAATTATTACTATTCCAAAGCTGTGTTAATGTGATGTTTTATCCTAAGTTCTTTGGAAGGACGAGTGACTTCCAAATGGGAAGGAACGAGCTTCATGGGTGACAAGTGTCAACCCAAGCGCATGCAATTAAAACTGTGGAGTTGAGCCGTGATGGGGGTTCCTCCTCCATTCTACCAACGACTGTCTGAACCGGGAATCCCGTATGACCTCAGCAAGAATACCCTCATACAACTCTGACACCAAAAAGGCCTGTGCTGATTTCTGGAGGAGCCGGTACACCCTCTGTCAAAACCGTCGAGTCTGTGTTCGACCTTTGCGTGGATTTCTTATCACACATCCCCGAAACCTAGAACCGTGAGTCTGTTTTGTATGAATGGTTGGGAAAACTGAATGTTGAGCCTGGTTGGCTTGAAGCGTTTGTTTGTCACCTATTTTGGGAAACTCGTGTTTGTTGTCCCAGTTGACTGTGGCGGCCACACAGTTCTTGGTTGGGTGTGGTTTGTTTCTATTGTATGTTCGTTGTAGAGCCTTGTTGTTTTTCTGCTTTGTACAGGAACGAGATTAAGGAAACCGGTTGTATGACCTATGTGTAACCTCTCTCTAGGTGAGGGAGGTGATTGTTGTTGAAGAGGCAGGTTTTACCAAGCTTGTGAGCGACTCTCTCCAGGTGAGAGAGTGCGTGGAGGAAGGAGAGAGCTCGTGGAAGGAACCTTGTAGCTTCCACAGAGCTCGGAGATTTTCAGTCCGGTCTATTGCTAAAGCCCATGGCAAGGGAGGTTAACAGCCAAAGGACTGTCTAGGTGACAGAGAAGGTGTATACTCCTGGGGTGGTACAGGCATGTGGGGAAGGAGAGTCTGTGGGTTGTGGGCATAAGTGGTTCCTGAGAAAGAATCCTCCTTCTTTTACATGTATTCTTCTTGTAAACCTTACCTAGCCTAGGATTCCTTACCCGGTGGAGCTTAGTCCCAGCTCGGGGGTGACCTACTGCTGAGAGTGATGAGCAGTGTGGTCTAAGGCTAGGAGATTCGTGGAAGGTCTACACGCAGTTGGTGGTGCGGGACAGTTTCAAAGATAAGTGTCACTACGTTTTGTAATTCTGTAATTAATTAAATTGCATACCTGTGATTCTTGCAATGTTATCACGTATTTTGTTGTGCATATGAATTATTGTTATTTCCATTAACTCTGAAATGCTAGCAGTAATTCTGTGCTTAACTATAATTAAGCGTTTTAAGTTCATTAGAATGCATAATGTGTTACATAAGTGTTTTTCCGCGTAGTAGCGTTGGCCCGACCGTGGGGTTGATGGTCGGGGGCGTCACAAGTTATCTCTTGGTTGGATGATATCTTTGTGTGGGGAGGCGTTATCTACAGGAGGTTGAGTGTTGGAGGGGTCGTCCCGCATTTTTGAGTCACATATTTCACTGTTGGGTTGATTTTTTGGAATAACTATTGTGGGATGAATTTTGTGAGTGGTTCAACTTCAATACCTCTTCACCAATGGGTCGAGTTTTCATCTGAGACGAGTTCTAGTGGATCATCATTGCATAGTGGGTGCATTTGTTGTTGTTGGGAGGATATATATTTTTTTTTTTTGGAGGTCACCTCACTTCATGGTTATCTATAGGGCTTGTTCTCTAAATTCTGGACTTATTGTTACTATTTATTGAGTTGGCATACATATAACTTCAAACCTATTACTCATATTTGCAAGTGTTGCAATCTTCTCATATTTCGAGGCATGTTCTACTCAGATCTTATTGAATCAAATTGCAGAGTTAATCTATATCAAGTTCCTCTTTCATGCATATTGTTGCTATGGATTTTTTTATGCATTTCAGCGAGTTAATAAAATTGTATGCAACAAACGTTTGATTTTTGTGTGGTGTCTTTTCAATGAGAAATAACATAATTAGATTTATTCAGAAATTGTTGAAGAATACTTAAAAGTGAAAATTGTTTGATAATTTATCCAACTCGCCTTTACACAAAAAAAAAGGTAGTTGGAACATTACAGTGGTGTACTCATGTACACTCTACCCCTGCCTTTGCTTGAAGTAATGCTAATGGATCCATTGGTCTTCTACATACCCAATAGGATAGAACTGAGACTTAATGAGGGTTTTGAAATCCTCCCACTTAGTTAATGGTGGATCACCCTCTATCCTAAGTGTCTCCATGTGACTCTCCCACTAGGTTAAAGCATGGCTCTCTAACTTCAATCAAACAAACAAAATATTTTTTTCTTCATCTATATGTTGAATACTAAAATGAACTTCTAGTTGTTGCAACCAATGATTCTATTTTAATGCATCGATCTCACCTTAGTATGGCTTTATGTCCACTTTTTCTTCCATATTGAATAGGGACTGTGAAGGGTTAACATCAATTGAAATCAACTTCTCTTTCTCGAGTTCTTTCCACGGCTCCTTTTCTAGGTCTTCATTATCTCCTAATTTCATGTCTAATCCGATGTTTGAGTTTGAGCCTTCAAATTTTCTGAATGGTCCAAGATTGTTTGCTAGAGACGCCATGAGGAGGCACATATTGTGAGATATGTCAACGACTTTCTATTCTAGCCTTGCAAATCTCTCCTTTTCCAGATCTTGAGGGTTTTTATGAATAGACTCAACGACCATGGCTAGGGTTCTACAAATTTCTTCTTAAACTGATCTTTGGATCCCTGCAACTTTCCACAAATATCCCAAGAAAACCTGCTTTGATACCAATATGTTTTGTAAATTGTCATGGATATTCCACTGCAACAATTTGTCACAACAGATCTGATAAATAAAACTAAAATATACATTATGAAGGTTAAATTCCTTCAGATTCCATAATCGTTAGTTACTAGTTTTTTGCGTATGCATGCAATAGATAAAATGTGGGAAATAGAGAACAGTAAAATACAATCACACACCATCCACAAAATAACACAAGTATTTTCTCTGGGAAACCCTTACGGGAGAAAACCCAGCTAGAAGGTGAGGTTGCTCTACTCTCTTTTCTTTGGTATGGAAATAATGCAAGTACAAAGGAGAAGGCACTCTCTATGGAGTTACCTGAGACTTGTGGCCTATTAGGTTGCTACAAAACATTAACCCCCTCTGTTATGATCTCTACTTTCCCACTCCCAGTTGTTTTTCTTTGTTATGGAACAAAATACAATAACATAGAATGGAACCCCTTCTCCTCCTAGTGCCCTGGTATTTAACATAGCCCAATAGCCATCTAGGGGTAGGGTTTTGACTTCCTCAACCCTTATTTTTGTTAGGTTTTTGGACCTTCTAGAATATTCTTGAAATTACATATGTGGCTAGCCCCATATGCATGAGTAATAGGAGATGACATCATATTCTCTCGTACCATGGTGGTAAACATAGTAGGTCAACTTGAGGGAGGAATAACTTTTGCATACGAGCTCTGATTGAGGAGTTTGAGCTACTGTTGGAAAGGTCTCATGGTGTATAAAATTTATATGGGTGTGGGCACAAGTTTCAAACACCAAAACCCCAAAAATGTCATTTAATGCCTCAAAATGGCCTCAGAAGATTTTAGACTCCAATTTTCCAAACTAGGACCTACCACTAAAATGGCTATGCAAGATGATTCCTCCATTTTTTCACTCTAAAGGCATCAATATGGACGACAAATTGATCCAATATGGATCAATAGGAAACCTAATATCACCTCCCTTGAGCCAAACATACTTGAACAACTGACTACCCAATGTGCAACCATGCTATCATCCACCTAAGCCTGCATGTGATAGTATAAAAATATCATGTCCTTACTCCATTAGGCATTCACATATCTTCGATGTGCTTATGAACATTGTTTTTTTTTTCATGTAAAACACACAAAATATATCACATCGCCAAGTTGTGTTAGCCTCTGTTGAAGCCTGCTATGCAACACCTTGTTGATTGTTTGTCCTACTCAATAAGGAAATATTGGTCCTCCTCACCTACACGCTAGTACACCTTCCTAACCATCTCATGAATCACCATGAGTTAGTCACCAAGGCTACCAAAGTATATAGACTCGCCATGCAACTTGCCAAGTATGCCCAACGTGCCCTATGTCATGCCATTGCCAATTGCACCTCAAGTTTTGTCCTTATAGTGCTTGTCTCAATGTTATCCAAGCACATTAAAGCCAAAAGGTTAGTGCTTTAGGGCATAATTCTCATGGAGTTTGGTATTGCAACACTCATTACTTCAGTAATATTCTAGGTGGCGACAATAATACATAAGCTTGGGTGGATGATCAATTCCCAGTTTAGTTACCTTATGTAGCCATATCTAGCACTCGGGTCCTCTATGCAACAAGTAGAACATGGGGTTGTCTCATGTTAATATGCTAGAGCCTTAACATTATGCCATATAGTGATCTTGATATTGACATACTACTTCCACACAAATTCCTGGTGGATTCTCTAAAGCTTTCCAAGAGAGAGATAAAGAAGGGCATTCAGATCGATATTTACAAATCCTATCTTTGGTCCACATGGTTGAATCCAGAGCATCACTTTCCCCAAAATTCCATCACTACTCTAGTGTATATATTCACTTCAAGGATTGATGGATTCATAAAACCCCCTAGGTACACCAAAATTTGGTTGCCTTGTAGTTTGAGAGTTCCTCTATCACAACTCAAACTCTATGCCCCTTGGCTTTGCATTGAGACAAATTATGATTTCTGGGAGCACCATACATGTCAAATATTTTCTTTAGATCTTGAGACCAAGGAACATTTTGTATTCATATGCTCACCTTATTATGAGATCAAAAGGTAGTTCTACTTTGTCTTTAGGGTCTCACCTTGTTGCTCACACCAGTCTTTCATGGATTATGAGGACTAGAGGTGCTTAGCCTTTTTCTTCCATGAGGTGTTCAACTAATGACAATGCCTTTCCAAAGACAAGTTGTCCATAGTGCATTGCACTAGGTTTATTACTTCCTTCTTCCATCGTCCTTACAACTTGCATAAAGAATCCTCAACCAACATTTTGGCTCCAGTAATAAGCATGTGAGGTACAATAGATTGAATGATACCATTAACCTCATGTACATCATACACTTTTTCATAGCATTGAATATTAGAAGTGTTTATCCCATGAAGCATGATTCTTCCTTTTCTATGGGACTTTCTTCTTCACGAGTCTCCTTGATGTTCCCCATTTTTTTCTTTTAGCCAAAATATGTTGTCGGCAGGCCACCTGAAGGGCCACATCCGTCTGGCCACAAAGTATTGCTCCTAACCCCGATGGACCCAGAGAGTTGAACCCACGACCTCGTGATAGAGGGCCAAAGTCTTGGCAGCAGGGGATCCAACCAACTGGGTTACCCAACAAGGCTCATGTTCCCCATTTTGATGAGCTAAATCTTGTAGCAAAAAAATTTTTATTTCCAACTACAAATCTAACAAGAATCTAACATAAATTTTAGACATGATCATAGTTCCATCATGATCTAAGTTTTTTGCATGGCAAAAATGATGCCCCAATGATTTTGCCCAATTCTAAATAAATAGAGGTTGACTAAGATTTTTCTAAATTTACATTATGTATAAGTTTCCATATTTCCAATATTTTAAATGAAACACTCCACCTATTATCAATTTAAATTCTTAAAACAATATCAAAATTTCAAATTGATTAAAACTCTTTTTTTTATTATTATTAAAATTTAAACAACTAAATGTAAATTTATACATGATTAGACAACTCACTAAATCTTCATTGAGTTGAGAGTTTCTTATAAATTTGCATTCAATGTATCTGATCTTCATTGAGTTGAGAGTTCCTTGTAAATTTTGATTCTTATAAGTTATTTTGATTAAATTTTGATTTTGGTTTTTTAAATTCATATATAAATTAAACTAAATTATAGGAAAGCCGACATGGGTGGGTGAATTAAGAAGCATGGTCTCAACCGTAAGATGTTAGGTCAAAAGGGGCAATCATGATGATCTACACTTTTCTTTCCTCGTAAATCACTTCTAAAAGTGGGCCCAATATTCACGGTGGCGATCAGTGGAGTCAACTTTAAACAGGGAAAATGACACAATAGTCGGTCCCAAACCCAGGATCGATCCTTGGGCGGTTTTTACATGTACCGACACCAGGAACTTTGCAGTTGGATTCTGGACCTTGCAGTTGGACGATCTTTTTGTCAGAAAGCGATAATTCATTTAATTTTTCAGGGTGTATTGAGTCACACAGGGTTTCGAGTGGGATCTTTTTGTCGGAAAGCGATAATTCATTTAATTTTTCAGGCTGTATTGAGTCAGACAGGGTGTCCAGTAACCACTCGATCTTATTTCAATGAAATAGATAAATTTTCAAGATCCTTTTGCGATTTGTCTTCACTAGAACTTAGCGATGTAATGTTTTGCAGTTAAGTTAATTTCATACTCCGCAAACCCCTGTTCCGCATGCAAAATATTAATTATTTCGTGAAAGAAAAAAAAATCTAAATTTCAATCCGAAATTATCGATCTAATACAGCGTTTATTTGACCTTTATAAAGATTCCTTATTTTTAGTGCTCTTTCCGGTTCCATGGCAGAAAAACGAGGGCACGACTGGCGATATCTGTGCCCCGGAGCCGAATAAATTATTGTCTAATTAAATAGAAATCGTTGTTGAGTCAAAATCCTGCGACGTGTGGCTGTAGCTGTAGCCTGTGAGTCCGCCAGTCGCGTTCTCGGTCCTATCCTGGGAGTGGAAGAAAGCAGCATCCAAAGGCGGAGAAGTTCCGGTAACTTTTCCAGCTTGGCAGGTTTTGAAGTTCCGGTAACTTCTAATTTTGTTTTCTTTTATTTTTAGTGTTAAAAAGGTTTTCACGAGAGGCTTTATGCGGGGGAAGGCTATTTATTTATTTGCATGAAAAGCGAACAAATACCAATATGCGAGGACCTTTTGCATAGTGAACTGCAAACAATGTTTTTTTTTTTTTCAACAGGATATTCGATATTATTCGATATTTTGTAAATTTGATATTTTGTAAGTAATTGAATTTGGGTGAGGAGGATAACAATCAATTCCTCCCAAGCTATATCTAATAGACAAACGGTAAACAATGTTACCTAACCAATAAAACTTCAAATTCATTATGAATAAATAGTATTTGCACTTACAAATAACATTTAAAATATGATTCTGAGCATTAACTTATACAAATTAGATTTTCACAGTGTGTAAGGAAATAGTTGAATTAGTTGAACTGGATATCATTCTTTAGTATTTAGTAATGTGAGCAGAGCACTTACTCGCTTTACGCCTGAGAGCGTTATAAAAGAAGCTTGTCCCCAATCTCACTCTCTACATTTATCTAACTAGCTCAAAGGGAACTCTTGAACAGACATCAAGTAAGAACTATGTGCAAATATTATACCCAATGAACCATAAATTTGTTTTATAAATCTTATTTTGTTGGCATTGCATTTGGAATTTTGTAGTCACTGCATCCGGAAAGAGCCACTAGAAAGTGGCAGAATTGTTGTCAATGCAAAGAAATGTCATATTAAAGTTAAAAAAGAAAAAAAAAATGAAATTAATATGTCTTAAAATTAACAGAATTGTTTTCAACTAAAGAAATGTTATACTAAAACTAACAAAAACAAATGAAATTAATATAACTAACAAATTTCACTTTGAAGCATAACTTGATGTGAGTGCAGGTGTGACAACGGCAACTATCCTAGATTGGGATAAGTGGGAGAACAAAAACAAGGTATTGTTGAGAATGTATGTTAAAAATAGCATAATTCTGCACATTAGAGATGCTAAGACTTCTAGTGAAACCTGGAAAGTACTTAAAGATCTGTATTAGACTAATAATACAAATCGCATTCTTTTCCTAAAGATTAAATTGCTAAGTATTAAAATGGATATAAATGAGTCTGTTAGTACTTTTCTTGGGCGAATTAAAGACATGAAAGATAAATTGGGAGATATAGGAGAAAAAGTGTCAAATATTGATCTTGTCACAATTGCCCTAAATGGAATGCTAGAGGACTATCAAGTGTTTATAATAGGCCTTGCAACGAGGGAGAAAGCTCCTACTTTTGAGGAACTGACAAGTATATTGTTGTAAGAGGAAGAGAGGCACACAAATTTGAAGCCTCGGAATTTAAACTTAGCACTATGGACAAAGAAAAGATTCCCTAAAAGGAAACCACAAGAAGGAGGCAGAGGAGGAAGTTCATTTCAGAGGAAGTCATTTCCAAAGTCAAATCAAGGTATTTCATCGAATAGAAATGAACCTAAGTGCTTCTATTGTGGTAGGACTGGGCATCTTGCTAGAGAATGTTATAAGAAGAAAAATGATGATGAGGCTAGGCATAAAAATAGAAAACATTCAAGACATTTTGCAGAAGAAAACCCGAATATTGATCCAAAAGATCTCAAATTGTTTGTGTCTAATGTTGCATTGTCTATTGAAACTGGTGATGTTGATGCATGGTTTGTTGATTCTGGTGCTTCAATTCACATGACATATAATAAGAATTGGTATATAAACTTTAAAGAAACAAATAATGGTGGCCATATTTATCTGGGAGATGATCGCTCTTATCAAATCAAGGGATATGGAGATATTCCATTAACACTTCTGAATGGTACTGTCAGACGCATTCACAATGTTGTGTATGTCCTTGGGATAAAGAAAAATTTGATTTCTGTGTCCACCATTACAGATCAGAATTTGAAGGTCAAATTGTTCAAGACACATTGTACAGTGAAGGACTTGCATGATCATTACAAAATTTTTGCCTCAAGAGTCAGAGTTGGAGGTCTGTACAAACTTGATGTCACCAACAAGAATCATCAAGCATTGACTTCTGCAACTATGCCCATAGAAACTCTTTGGCACCAAAGGTATGGTCACATTAATTATCATGATTTGATGTTATTACAAAAATAAAATATGGTTGAAGGACTCCCTATGTTGAAGAATGAGTATGTTTCTTGTGAAGGTTATGCATCTAGGAAAGATGTAATGCCCATAAATCTATATCTAAGCATTGTTATCCTCACATGCAATTATTTCTTAACTAAAACAATATCTTATTCAGCATAATATCGATCTTCATACTAGCAACTTCAGCAATTTAAATTCATCAAATATTAACGAATTCATAGCAGAATAAATAAATGCATAATTCAACAGGGTACCTGGTTCTGATGCTATTTCTGTTGCCAGTTGTCTTGCTGCTGCTGCTCTCCTGCTACCTGCTAC
>ML798130.1:464988-526243 GCA_009831015.1 Picea engelmannii
TTTTTATGAATAGACTCAACGACCATGGCTAGGGTTCTACAAATTTCTTCTTAAACTGATCTTTGGATCCCTGCAACTTTCCACAAATATCCCAAGAAAACCTGCTTTGATACCAATATGTTTTGTAAATTGTCATGGATATTCCACTGCAACAATTTGTCACAACAGATCTGATAAATAAAACTAAAATATACATTATGAAGGTTAAATTCCTTCAGATTCCATAATCGTTAGTTACTAGTTTTTTGCGTATGCATGCAATAGATAAAATGTGGGAAATAGAGAACAGTAAAATACAATCACACACCATCCACAAAATAACACAAGTATTTTCTCTGGGAAACCCTTACGGGAGAAAACCCAGCTAGAAGGTGAGGTTGCTCTACTCTCTTTTCTTTGGTATGGAAATAATGCAAGTACAAAGGAGAAGGCACTCTCTATGGAGTTACCTGAGACTTGTGGCCTATTAGGTTGCTACAAAACATTAACCCCCTCTGTTATGATCTCTACTTTCCCACTCCCAGTTGTTTTTCTTTGTTATGGAACAAAATACAATAACATAGAATGGAACCCCTTCTCCTCCTAGTGCCCTGGTATTTAACATAGCCCAATAGCCATCTAGGGGTAGGGTTTTGACTTCCTCAACCCTTATTTTTGTTAGGTTTTTGGACCTTCTAGAATATTCTTGAAATTACATATGTGGCTAGCCCCATATGCATGAGTAATAGGAGATGACATCATATTCTCTCGTACCATGGTGGTAAACATAGTAGGTCAACTTGAGGGAGGAATAACTTTTGCATACGAGCTCTGATTGAGGAGTTTGAGCTACTGTTGGAAAGGTCTCATGGTGTATAAAATTTATATGGGTGTGGGCACAAGTTTCAAACACCAAAACCCCAAAAATGTCATTTAATGCCTCAAAATGGCCTCAGAAGATTTTAGACTCCAATTTTCCAAACTAGGACCTACCACTAAAATGGCTATGCAAGATGATTCCTCCATTTTTTCACTCTAAAGGCATCAATATGGACGACAAATTGATCCAATATGGATCAATAGGAAACCTAATATCACCTCCCTTGAGCCAAACATACTTGAACAACTGACTACCCAATGTGCAACCATGCTATCATCCACCTAAGCCTGCATGTGATAGTATAAAAATATCATGTCCTTACTCCATTAGGCATTCACATATCTTCGATGTGCTTATGAACATTGTTTTTTTTTTCATGTAAAACACACAAAATATATCACATCGCCAAGTTGTGTTAGCCTCTGTTGAAGCCTGCTATGCAACACCTTGTTGATTGTTTGTCCTACTCAATAAGGAAATATTGGTCCTCCTCACCTACACGCTAGTACACCTTCCTAACCATCTCATGAATCACCATGAGTTAGTCACCAAGGCTACCAAAGTATATAGACTCGCCATGCAACTTGCCAAGTATGCCCAACGTGCCCTATGTCATGCCATTGCCAATTGCACCTCAAGTTTTGTCCTTATAGTGCTTGTCTCAATGTTATCCAAGCACATTAAAGCCAAAAGGTTAGTGCTTTAGGGCATAATTCTCATGGAGTTTGGTATTGCAACACTCATTACTTCAGTAATATTCTAGGTGGCGACAATAATACATAAGCTTGGGTGGATGATCAATTCCCAGTTTAGTTACCTTATGTAGCCATATCTAGCACTCGGGTCCTCTATGCAACAAGTAGAACATGGGGTTGTCTCATGTTAATATGCTAGAGCCTTAACATTATGCCATATAGTGATCTTGATATTGACATACTACTTCCACACAAATTCCTGGTGGATTCTCTAAAGCTTTCCAAGAGAGAGATAAAGAAGGGCATTCAGATCGATATTTACAAATCCTATCTTTGGTCCACATGGTTGAATCCAGAGCATCACTTTCCCCAAAATTCCATCACTACTCTAGTGTATATATTCACTTCAAGGATTGATGGATTCATAAAACCCCCTAGGTACACCAAAATTTGGTTGCCTTGTAGTTTGAGAGTTCCTCTATCACAACTCAAACTCTATGCCCCTTGGCTTTGCATTGAGACAAATTATGATTTCTGGGAGCACCATACATGTCAAATATTTTCTTTAGATCTTGAGACCAAGGAACATTTTGTATTCATATGCTCACCTTATTATGAGATCAAAAGGTAGTTCTACTTTGTCTTTAGGGTCTCACCTTGTTGCTCACACCAGTCTTTCATGGATTATGAGGACTAGAGGTGCTTAGCCTTTTTCTTCCATGAGGTGTTCAACTAATGACAATGCCTTTCCAAAGACAAGTTGTCCATAGTGCATTGCACTAGGTTTATTACTTCCTTCTTCCATCGTCCTTACAACTTGCATAAAGAATCCTCAACCAACATTTTGGCTCCAGTAATAAGCATGTGAGGTACAATAGATTGAATGATACCATTAACCTCATGTACATCATACACTTTTTCATAGCATTGAATATTAGAAGTGTTTATCCCATGAAGCATGATTCTTCCTTTTCTATGGGACTTTCTTCTTCACGAGTCTCCTTGATGTTCCCCATTTTTTTCTTTTAGCCAAAATATGTTGTCGGCAGGCCACCTGAAGGGCCACATCCGTCTGGCCACAAAGTATTGCTCCTAACCCCGATGGACCCAGAGAGTTGAACCCACGACCTCGTGATAGAGGGCCAAAGTCTTGGCAGCAGGGGATCCAACCAACTGGGTTACCCAACAAGGCTCATGTTCCCCATTTTGATGAGCTAAATCTTGTAGCAAAAAAATTTTTATTTCCAACTACAAATCTAACAAGAATCTAACATAAATTTTAGACATGATCATAGTTCCATCATGATCTAAGTTTTTTGCATGGCAAAAATGATGCCCCAATGATTTTGCCCAATTCTAAATAAATAGAGGTTGACTAAGATTTTTCTAAATTTACATTATGTATAAGTTTCCATATTTCCAATATTTTAAATGAAACACTCCACCTATTATCAATTTAAATTCTTAAAACAATATCAAAATTTCAAATTGATTAAAACTCTTTTTTTTATTATTATTAAAATTTAAACAACTAAATGTAAATTTATACATGATTAGACAACTCACTAAATCTTCATTGAGTTGAGAGTTTCTTATAAATTTGCATTCAATGTATCTGATCTTCATTGAGTTGAGAGTTCCTTGTAAATTTTGATTCTTATAAGTTATTTTGATTAAATTTTGATTTTGGTTTTTTAAATTCATATATAAATTAAACTAAATTATAGGAAAGCCGACATGGGTGGGTGAATTAAGAAGCATGGTCTCAACCGTAAGATGTTAGGTCAAAAGGGGCAATCATGATGATCTACACTTTTCTTTCCTCGTAAATCACTTCTAAAAGTGGGCCCAATATTCACGGTGGCGATCAGTGGAGTCAACTTTAAACAGGGAAAATGACACAATAGTCGGTCCCAAACCCAGGATCGATCCTTGGGCGGTTTTTACATGTACCGACACCAGGAACTTTGCAGTTGGATTCTGGACCTTGCAGTTGGACGATCTTTTTGTCAGAAAGCGATAATTCATTTAATTTTTCAGGGTGTATTGAGTCACACAGGGTTTCGAGTGGGATCTTTTTGTCGGAAAGCGATAATTCATTTAATTTTTCAGGCTGTATTGAGTCAGACAGGGTGTCCAGTAACCACTCGATCTTATTTCAATGAAATAGATAAATTTTCAAGATCCTTTTGCGATTTGTCTTCACTAGAACTTAGCGATGTAATGTTTTGCAGTTAAGTTAATTTCATACTCCGCAAACCCCTGTTCCGCATGCAAAATATTAATTATTTCGTGAAAGAAAAAAAAATCTAAATTTCAATCCGAAATTATCGATCTAATACAGCGTTTATTTGACCTTTATAAAGATTCCTTATTTTTAGTGCTCTTTCCGGTTCCATGGCAGAAAAACGAGGGCACGACTGGCGATATCTGTGCCCCGGAGCCGAATAAATTATTGTCTAATTAAATAGAAATCGTTGTTGAGTCAAAATCCTGCGACGTGTGGCTGTAGCTGTAGCCTGTGAGTCCGCCAGTCGCGTTCTCGGTCCTATCCTGGGAGTGGAAGAAAGCAGCATCCAAAGGCGGAGAAGTTCCGGTAACTTTTCCAGCTTGGCAGGTTTTGAAGTTCCGGTAACTTCTAATTTTGTTTTCTTTTATTTTTAGTGTTAAAAAGGTTTTCACGAGAGGCTTTATGCGGGGGAAGGCTATTTATTTATTTGCATGAAAAGCGAACAAATACCAATATGCGAGGACCTTTTGCATAGTGAACTGCAAACAATGTTTTTTTTTTTTTCAACAGGATATTCGATATTATTCGATATTTTGTAAATTTGATATTTTGTAAGTAATTGAATTTGGGTGAGGAGGATAACAATCAATTCCTCCCAAGCTATATCTAATAGACAAACGGTAAACAATGTTACCTAACCAATAAAACTTCAAATTCATTATGAATAAATAGTATTTGCACTTACAAATAACATTTAAAATATGATTCTGAGCATTAACTTATACAAATTAGATTTTCACAGTGTGTAAGGAAATAGTTGAATTAGTTGAACTGGATATCATTCTTTAGTATTTAGTAATGTGAGCAGAGCACTTACTCGCTTTACGCCTGAGAGCGTTATAAAAGAAGCTTGTCCCCAATCTCACTCTCTACATTTATCTAACTAGCTCAAAGGGAACTCTTGAACAGACATCAAGTAAGAACTATGTGCAAATATTATACCCAATGAACCATAAATTTGTTTTATAAATCTTATTTTGTTGGCATTGCATTTGGAATTTTGTAGTCACTGCATCCGGAAAGAGCCACTAGAAAGTGGCAGAATTGTTGTCAATGCAAAGAAATGTCATATTAAAGTTAAAAAAGAAAAAAAAAATGAAATTAATATGTCTTAAAATTAACAGAATTGTTTTCAACTAAAGAAATGTTATACTAAAACTAACAAAAACAAATGAAATTAATATAACTAACAAATTTCACTTTGAAGCATAACTTGATGTGAGTGCAGGTGTGACAACGGCAACTATCCTAGATTGGGATAAGTGGGAGAACAAAAACAAGGTATTGTTGAGAATGTATGTTAAAAATAGCATAATTCTGCACATTAGAGATGCTAAGACTTCTAGTGAAACCTGGAAAGTACTTAAAGATCTGTATTAGACTAATAATACAAATCGCATTCTTTTCCTAAAGATTAAATTGCTAAGTATTAAAATGGATATAAATGAGTCTGTTAGTACTTTTCTTGGGCGAATTAAAGACATGAAAGATAAATTGGGAGATATAGGAGAAAAAGTGTCAAATATTGATCTTGTCACAATTGCCCTAAATGGAATGCTAGAGGACTATCAAGTGTTTATAATAGGCCTTGCAACGAGGGAGAAAGCTCCTACTTTTGAGGAACTGACAAGTATATTGTTGTAAGAGGAAGAGAGGCACACAAATTTGAAGCCTCGGAATTTAAACTTAGCACTATGGACAAAGAAAAGATTCCCTAAAAGGAAACCACAAGAAGGAGGCAGAGGAGGAAGTTCATTTCAGAGGAAGTCATTTCCAAAGTCAAATCAAGGTATTTCATCGAATAGAAATGAACCTAAGTGCTTCTATTGTGGTAGGACTGGGCATCTTGCTAGAGAATGTTATAAGAAGAAAAATGATGATGAGGCTAGGCATAAAAATAGAAAACATTCAAGACATTTTGCAGAAGAAAACCCGAATATTGATCCAAAAGATCTCAAATTGTTTGTGTCTAATGTTGCATTGTCTATTGAAACTGGTGATGTTGATGCATGGTTTGTTGATTCTGGTGCTTCAATTCACATGACATATAATAAGAATTGGTATATAAACTTTAAAGAAACAAATAATGGTGGCCATATTTATCTGGGAGATGATCGCTCTTATCAAATCAAGGGATATGGAGATATTCCATTAACACTTCTGAATGGTACTGTCAGACGCATTCACAATGTTGTGTATGTCCTTGGGATAAAGAAAAATTTGATTTCTGTGTCCACCATTACAGATCAGAATTTGAAGGTCAAATTGTTCAAGACACATTGTACAGTGAAGGACTTGCATGATCATTACAAAATTTTTGCCTCAAGAGTCAGAGTTGGAGGTCTGTACAAACTTGATGTCACCAACAAGAATCATCAAGCATTGACTTCTGCAACTATGCCCATAGAAACTCTTTGGCACCAAAGGTATGGTCACATTAATTATCATGATTTGATGTTATTACAAAAATAAAATATGGTTGAAGGACTCCCTATGTTGAAGAATGAGTATGTTTCTTGTGAAGGTTATGCATCTAGGAAAGATGTAATGCCCATAAATCTATATCTAAGCATTGTTATCCTCACATGCAATTATTTCTTAACTAAAACAATATCTTATTCAGCATAATATCGATCTTCATACTAGCAACTTCAGCAATTTAAATTCATCAAATATTAACGAATTCATAGCAGAATAAATAAATGCATAATTCAACAGGGTACCTGGTTCTGATGCTATTTCTGTTGCCAGTTGTCTTGCTGCTGCTGCTCTCCTGCTACCTGCTACACAGCCCAGTCCTGTTGCAAACACAGAAAAATTGCCCAAAACTATTGTCCACCCTGCCAACAAGGAAAACGACCTAGCTCCAGGATATCTACGGATATCCTGGCCCTCCGAGCCCAAAACCTCTAGCAACTCGGTGTCTGCCTGATCAATATGTCACAACCAGCAAATCATGTGCCTCAATCAGAGCACACCAATCTCACAACCCCTTTCGGCTCTCTGAAATCCTCAGCCCTCCAAACTCATGGCCCTCTTCCCGTTGAATGCCCTCCTCCTCACTCCTTTCCCCCTCTTATTCCTCCTTCACCGCCTTTCCTCCTCCCATTAGATTCCTTATCCCTCCATTTAATTACCCTTATCCATTCATTAAATATATTATCCATGTATTGAATGCGTTATCCCTTGTGGGATACGTAACTCAATTTAAACATTATATTTTATTATCCAATTCTTATTTAATACTTAATTAATTAATTAATTAATTAATAATTAAATCAATCATTAACCATATTAATTAAGGAGTTAATTATACTTAAATTAATCATAATCAAGAATAACTAATTAATAACAAATAATTAGTTAAGGTTATTTTAATAAATAAATATAGTTTAGCTAATCTTTTAGGATTATATTATTAAATTAATTATACTTAATAATCAAGGGTCGTTACAAAAGATGCATAGAGATGAATTCCCCTCTAATGTTGATAGGAGAAAAAGAGATCTATAAGAACTTGTGCATTTGCTTCCCTTCCCTTCCCTTGATTATGGGTTTGTTCTTCCTACATTGATTAAATAACATGAGTACTCCATCTCCAACACTTAGAAAACTATCTAACTAAATAAAATTCTACATTGATCAAATAACATGAGTACTCCATCTCCAACACCTAGAAAATTATCTAACTAAATAAAATTCTACCCGATGACCATTGTTGTTGAGGAGGAAGCTCAGAAAACAACCACATCCTCCTCCTACACTTTTGCTCGGAAATTTTATAATATTCATGATAAGGTATAGGAAAATTATGAAACCCTAACTCTACTAAGAAACTTAAACCTTTGCTTTGAATCTTTACTTAGTGTTTAAATGCTAACCATTTTCATCCTATTGGATGTGTTATTGATCTGTACCTACCGTTTTCATCTTAAGAGTTGTCTTGTCAGTAAGCAATTGAACCCTACTTGCTACATTCAAGCCCACATCACTTTGCATTTATGGTTTTTTTTAGGGATTTATGTTTTAATAGAGATGTTATTCATCAATCAAAAAATTGAAACTGATTTCTTTATGGACACATAGGTTCTTTACTAATCAAAAATTTGAATTTAAATTTTTAAAATTTAAAAACTAATAAATTTATTTTTAATTATGAAAAAAAATAGTATAATAATATTTTTTAGAAAGATAAAAAAACTTAATTAAAAAATCTGTGAAGTAAATAAACTATTACAAAGTCAAATCATGTTAAGTTGTAATTAAAAAGTATATTCCCTATTTAATACTTATTAAAAATTACTTAAAACCTTTTATACATTAAAACAAATACACATCTCATATCTTAGTCCATTGCACCTTTAAATTTGAGTTGAATATTTTTATTTTGGTAAAAATTTAAAAAGATTTAAATATCTTTTCCACCTTGATATTTTATTTTATTTTTGTTAACATAGTATCAATTTTGAGTATTTTATCTTATTATTTTGATACAAATAAAAAAAGAGTTGAACACCTATTTCTATTTCTTTTTGAGATTTTATTTATCAACATTATGTCAATCAAAATTGAATTGATTATCGATGTCGTTCGCACCGCATGCCTCCTCCAGCTCGCTCTTGATAACTTTTCTGGCAGATCTCATCGTAGGAAGGGTTCCTTTCTTGGATCCGCCTTCTCTCCAAGTTGATGGCTCGTCCTTTCCTCCTCTGCGCAAGCCCGTCTCAGCTCTCTCATCGCAGCCTCCTCGAGGCCCTCCTGCTCAATAAAGCTTGGTCGACCACTCGTCCTCTCCTCCCCGTCGCAGTTCCCCCGAGGTTCTACCCTCGCTAAAGCAAGGTGGCTCGCATCCCCGCAGGTCGCCTCTGCAGGAGGATGACTCTCCCCTTTTTCCCTCTCCTGGTTCTCGCGCAGATTCCTCTCCACCTGCGGCTCCCTTCGTTGCCACCAAGTCGTCTGAAGGTTCAGGGTCTCCTCCAGGGCTTGTGGTGCAAGAGGCCCCTACTCCCATTATTCCAGTCATTCATAATGCTTTGGATTTCGAGGATCATTACAGATCTAATGCTATTGTTTGCAGGTTCAATGGTCTGTGGCCTCGTCTAGCAGATATGCATTCTTGGATCTCTACCGAATGGACCCCCCTGCTAGAGGAGGAAGCCCTTGTTTGCCCGTGTGCTAAAGGGTTTGTTATCGTGGATTTTGTTTCTACACAAGATAGGGATCAGATCTTTAGTTCGGGCCCCTGGTTCAGGGGCAGATCAGGCCTATCCATGCAGCCATGGACAACCGCCTTCGACGCCTCTAACATTGATATTCCTTCAGCCCCAGTTTGGGTGAGGCTCCCAAATCTGCCTCTTCACTTTTGGGGACGAGCCTCTCTACAAACCATTGGGAATGCCCTTGGAAAGTTTCACAGCACAAGCCCAAAAAAAAGTCTACCTTCACCACTTTCGCCCGGATCTGCATGGAGATGGATTTCTCAAAAGGATTCCCAACAGAAATTATCCTGAAAAATAAGGACTATTCATGAACTCAGCCTGTAGATCACAAAAATGTAAATTTCAGATGTAGAGCGTTCTTTGAAACGGAACATTTAGCTATCAACTGCAAAAAACTTCCGAAGAAACATAAAGCTGTGAAATCTCGCCAAAAATCCACCTGGTGGGAAGGTGCAAAACTGGCTCATCAACATATTTCGAAGGACCTTCCTACAGAATCAACACCTGAAGGGAAAAACAGTGAGTCAGCTCAGTCAATTGTACCTCCTCCAGATCAAGAAAGAGTTTTGTCTTCACAGCCACCTTCTTCTCAAAGCCGGGTTGATCAAGCAGATGAAGAGAATGAGCAACCCAAGGATTGGACGCAAGTGGTAAAAAAGAAAAAACCCTCTCATACAAGGCAACCGATGCAGACATGTAGTCAAACTGGTTCTCTGAAATAAAGATAAGTTCCAAGCTTAGAAAGTTAGTTCACGAAATTTGAGTCTCTTTCATTGTTTGGACTCTCAGAAAAGTATAGATTTAGAACGTCGGTTTTAGACAATATGTACAGGTTGCAGACCTGAACTATGTAGATTTTCCTATAGTGGTTATACCACTGCTCTTTTAATACAATATACCTGTTCTTGTTAAAAAAAAAATTGAATTGATTATCTCTTCCACTTAAACATTTTATTTTATTACTATTACAAAATATAAAAAAGACATGTTACATCATATAACAAGGGTTGTATGGCAACACATTTCCTACCAAGTTAGTGGGGAAATACATATTGAACAATGAAACTTAATATAAGTAAATGCACAAGTAATGGATATTTTTTGTCAAAAGATAATAATTGAGGGTTGTTTGTTATTCAAAATGTATCATGAACCCTACGCTGAATAGAACTATAGTATTCATAAATATAATATAAATATAATACAAATATAATAAATATATTATAAATATAATAATAAATAATATATTAGATAATAAATATAATATAAATATAATAATGCATAATAATAAATACACAATAGAACTTTTTATATTTAAATGTGGTGATTGGTGAAATTCATTGATTATGTAATTAATTCTACATATTGAAAGACTTGAATAACACTTCAATTTTATCAACCAATTAGAAATGAGAAACACAAATATTTTTATTATATCCAAAAATATATATTTATTTTCATATGTTAAACATTACATTGCATACACAAATTTGTTTTACTTTTTTTTTTTTTTCATTTTATTTTATTAATATTTCATTTACTAAAAAAACATCTTTCCTACTATTCATTATAATAATATTAACATTTTTTATTTTTATTTTTCCATTTTATTTTATTAATATTGTATTTACTAAAAGAAACGTCTTTCTTCCTATTCATCATAATAACATTTTTACATTTATTTATTGGAAATGTTCATTTCATTTTATAAGTGTTATTTTAATAAAGTCGAGTTGAATAGATTTTATTAATGTTATATCAATTTTGAGATAAACATTTTTTCCAACAAAATTTAAAGAAGAGTTAGAACATCTCTTCCATTTCAAAATTTTGTTTTATTAGTGTACCATCAATCTTAGCATTTTATTTTATTATTTTCATATAAATCAAAAAAAAATTAACATTTATTTTATTTTGGGATTTTATTTTATGAGTATTACACCAATCAAAATTGAGTTGTATATCTCTTCCTTCTATCAGCATTTTATTTTAAGCTAAAAAAAAATTTAAACATCATTTCTATTGAGCACCTACCTTTTTTCAATAATATTTTTTTTCCATTTTATTTTTATAATATTGCATTAATTTAAAAAAAGTTAAACATCTTTTCTATTGTAATAATATCTTGTTTCAAATTTTAACTCATTTTGATTTTCATTTTATTTTGTTAACATTATATAAATCAAAGTTGACTTCAACATCTCTTTTAGTTTGAATATTTTTTTAATTAGTGTCCTAAGAAATAAAGAAGAGTTAAAAACAAAATTTTATTTTATTAAAGGTATGTGAACCTTAAAGAGTTAAAAACATTTCTTTCATTTTGAGATTTTATTTTATTAAGGGTATATGAACCTTGAGGTGAATATCTCTTTCACCTTTACCTTTGAGCATTTTTTAAATGACTATAATAAAATTAAAGAAGAGTTGATCATCTCTTCCACTTTAAAGTTTTATTTAATTGTCACATCAATTTTGAATTTTGAACATTTTATTTTATCATTGTCACACAAACCAAAAAAGAGTTTAACATATCTTCTATCTCAAGATTTTATTTTATAAACATTATATTACCTATAACTAAGTTGAATATTTCTTCTATCTTGAGAATTTTATTTTGATTACAATTACATCAATCAAAGAAGAGTTGAACATCTCTCTGAGCATTGACTTCTTTTAGTGGTAATTTTTTTCATTTTTTTATTAATATTCTAACAACTAAAAACAATTTAAACATCTCTTCTACATGTTGTAATAACACTTTAATAATAGTAGCATATAAGTACCAATATCTCCATTATGATGATTAAGTTGATTTTCATTTAAAATTTGAAATTATTTAGAATCTTCATTCTAATGATTAAGTTGATTTTCATTTAAAATTTGAAATTATTTAGAAGTGTTAATCATTAGAATTAAATTGCATATTGTAATCAATAGACCTTCTCTAACAAAGTTAAGGAAATTAATACAACCTTGCCTAAAGTCAAGTGAATCACTAACCCTTACAAAAATGTTTGTTTATGTGAATAGTACTAAACTATATCCTGCAAATTGTTTTATTAATGCAATTCTCTTTCGTACATGCTATCTGAGTTGTAAAGGGGTATGTGTTGTTCATTGCCATGTCTAAAACAATGCTTGAACACATACCTCCTCCTTTGAATCCCACATTGGTTACCTTCTTCCAAAATCAAACACAAGTTTTCTGAAAGGAAATTGGTAGATCATGAAAATTTATTCCTTTTAGTGCAGTTCATACCAGCATAGGCTTTGCATGGTTTAAACTGTTATCTACTACCATATATTCTCAAACAAGTTTTGCATGGTTTAAAGTGTTGTCTACTATCATATATTCTTAAATAAATATGTAATGATACAATCTTGTACATTTGACAATTCACTTTTTTCTTTTTTTTTGCATATTCTTAAATAGATAAACAACAACACATTCTTGTATTATTTCACACTCTAATTTTTTCTATTCATTTATTTAGTAGATCTCATTTACTTATCTTTCCTCTATTTTTTTAAAAATTGTTCTACTAAAATTATTTGATGATATTGTTCTACTAAAAGAGAATCATATTTTCTATTATTATTAATATTTATTTTAGTTAATTAATCTTTATATCATAGTCTATTTTCAAAAAATTAATCCCATTTATTTTCTTATCATAAATATTTTTTTATTTAAATAATCTTCAAATTAAAATTATATTTTAAAATTAATCCTCCTTACAAAACTATAAATAAATTTCTCACCCTTCTATCCTACAAAATGAATAGAGTTTTTTATACATACTCTTCATAACAATTTGTCTTAGCTTTGACTATTTCCATCTTTACTAATTTATAATACATTTTTTTAATTTCATGTAGTTTGTTCAAATGTCTTAGACAAATAAACATATTTATGTAAAAACTAAGGTTTGAAATTATACCACCTATCAAACATAGATATAAAATGTCTTTATGTGAAAAATGGAATCTAGATTTTTTTTTTATATATGGTCCCTTCAAACTTCCTCAAACATTGTAAATTATTCTAAACAAATAATTCAATCTCTGCAAAATCAAGTTTGATTAATTATTTGTCTTTTACTATTAAACTAGAATTAATAAAAATAAACTAAGAAACACTCATACATCTACCCACTGATATAGCTTATTATTATTCAATCAAAATATATACTACAAAGTTTCCTTGCAATTTCACCTCTAAAGTTGTTTGACAAACCTTAAGGAATTGAAATGTTCTTCAAATTAGAAATTAATTTTAAATTTTAGTTATAAGTTGTTCTTCATAAATGATAATCTTAGATTAAATTGATTTATAATACATTTTTATTTGTGGGTTAAGGGATTTCTCCTTACATTAATTTAATTATTTAATTTACAAAGATGTACATATCCTACTCCTCTAAATTTAACACTATAACTTTTAAAGAGGAAATACCTATTAAATCTACTCAAACTTAAAATGTGCATTTCATATATTTATAAAAATAAATGTCCTAGATTTAACACTATAAATTTCAAAAAAGAAATATCTATTAAATCCACTCAAACTTAGATTGTGCATTTCACATATTTATATATTTATAAGAATAAACGTCATATCATTTCAATTCTTGAAGGTTTCTAATGACTCTAGAATATTCATGGTACACTCTACAACTTGATTTTTTTTTAATGAAATATTTTTTTTTAAATGTTCTCTCCAACTCAACATTCATTTCAAATTCTAGCTATAGGTTTTTTTTTTTAAATAATAATCTTACAATAAATTAATATATAAAATTTCCTTCTTTACAATAAATTAATTTATAAAATTCCCTTGTTTGGAACTCCCTCACTTTAGTAATTTGTGATTTAACTACTTTTAATATATATATATATATATATATATATATAAACCTACACCTACACTTGTAACTTTGTTAACTTTCAAACATGAAACACATATTCTTATTAATTGTTAGATTCACTCAAACTCATTTTGTGAGGATGGGATTTAGCCTCCACTGACACTTCATCGGATCTCCTCCTATGGCTTGGACTTTTGGTATCGCAAGTTCACCTCTTTTGGAACCTTTTCAGCTTCTTATGCTCCTCTGGTTGTTGCATGTTGCTCACTCTCATGGAAAATTCTACTCACAATCGTAACTGTGGAATTTCCCAACAACTTCTACCCAACCACAGCTGGAAGTTGTTTTCCATTCTCCAACACACATGAAACCTTTCACTACTCTGATACCACTTGTTGATGATGAAATCTGGGGGTCCTTCATTTCCAGTTTCCAATGATTTCAATCTCGGAACCTATGCATGATGAGCCCACATAATGGACTCTAACAATGTCCATATTATCACAACAATGTTATATATTCCATACAGCCATAGGAGGTGACTCGACGCTAATTCAACAAGCACTTATCAAGATTGATGATCATGACTTAATTAGTCGTTAACAACGGAAGACTTTGATGCTGGCCAAAGGCCTTTCTACAATCCCAAAGCTAGTGGGGGATGAAATTATCCTCCTCTCGACACGTGGAATTCCAATCCACGATGTAAATCATTTCGGGGGTCATCTCTCTTTTAACGCCCTCGTCATTTGTCATGTGAAAGGGATGGATCGTCGTAAATCCTTTTCAGTGGTCAACGGTCGATCACCTTCATCGTTGAATTATGAAACTTCCAATGTATTCCAGATCTGCAACTTTGTCCAGTGGCCTCACTACTCACACTCACGATTCCTAGATTATGCATTAACACGAGGATTTACACACCCATTCCACAATATTCCATGTGCAATTAACACATAAATAGACCTGATACATAAAATATATGCTACTTCATTCTATTCGAGATCGAATTGCATATGCACGACCTCTCTAGGCCTAGCCTAATTTACATCGTGAATGGATGCCTCCTTTACAAACGCCCGAAGGCTGCAATTTATAACCGTAATCATAATAGTGATCAGATCACAAAAAGGATTTGATCTACACTCAACAATATCGCTTAACAATCCCTCAAAATTTTCTTAACACATCAGTTATAAATGAATTCAATCAAATATAGAGGAAATATCATCCTCATGGCCATGTCGACTTCTGGAACATTTCAAAATTTGATTTGACTTGGGGGGTTGATGATCCTACATCAGCATGTTACTGCCAGCAAAGCAGTTATCCTTTTCTTAGAAAGCTTACACTTAACTAATGTAGGAGACCCAAAGCTAAAAGCATGGTTTGTCAAACTATGAAATAAATATCCTCTTTGCAGAGGCACTCGAATAAAGTTTCTTTGAATGTGATAGAAAGTCTTTGAGAACTCACTCAGACAACCACCTATTGATTTTTATAATGATAACTAGGCTAACACATTAATAGATCCATTCTTCTAACATGGATTTCCAACAAAATGATGATATATTTGGAAATGTCATTTGTTATAAAGATGATACCATGGCTTTATTATAAACATGAGTTGGAGTGTGATTGGAACAACGACTTCAAGCTTGTTCCTTCCACCAAATTCATAGGCGATGATGCGCACACATTTTGTATTCCGGTAGTCTTAGGTTTTCTATTTACACATGGACCGCTACTTTTCATGTCATGCACTTCTTCTATGTCATCCTTTCTTAGTGTTTACATGTCGACATGAAATACTTTAAATTCAATACTTATAAAATCACTAGAAGAGATAGCTTAATTGGTTAGTGTCGGTTTAGTCTTCATGTAATTATTCTTTGTAAAATAATAAATCATTGCTTACTTATCTACAAGATTATTCTACTAGCCAACTTGAAGTAGTAACTCAATGTTGATATATGCTCATAACATAATTTTTCAATCCACATTACAATAATCAACCAATAGTGATGTGTATTTTAAACTTCCACCAAATGGAATACCAATTCTTTGTTCTTCCATGATATCTTTAATTTTTTTAACTAGAGCTCAATGTTGCAATTCAAGGTTTCCTAAAAATTGAGAAACATTTACAATAGTATGAGCAATAGCAAGTTTGATGCATGCCATTGGATATGCAAGGCTTCATATAACATTGTCATAAGGAAGAAAAAAAATGTGACTTCTTCGTACTTTTAAACCTATATATATTAACTTCTACCCAACTTCTTCCATTAATATCAATATAATTTTGTATTCATGCATCTCATTTTTAGACAATACTTTTAATGTACCTTCCTTTATTCAAATGAATTTTCATGTTCAATGTGTATTTCAAAACTCAAAATTCAAATCCTAAGTAGTAATGGATCCCCATAGTTGGCCATTTCAAACTTTATTGCCAACTTTGATTTGAAATCATCCCATGACAAAATATATTTACTCATAACAATTTCTAACCATCTTAAATTTTATTACCAACTCAATTTGAAATCATCCAATGACAAAATATCTTTAGTCATAACAATTTCTAACCATCTATATGCAAGGTCAAAACAATGAAAGCCTCAACAAACAACTTGATTTACACATTTTAATGACTAAGACAACCAAAACCTTATTTAGAGAAAATTGAGACCATGCTTTAGAGAATTGTTTTAGCTTATATGGTGTCTTTGATGATTTGCATACCATGTGTTGTTTGTCCATCTACAAATAACCTTTTAATCTAGTTCATGTAAATAACCTAATCACACTTACCTTGTCTTCACATCAAGTTGGTGTACATGTAAATTCATTGTAACAATAATATTACTAAAATCACCTCTATTGATGTCATTCGCATAATATAAAAGCTAATTCTTAATAAGTACATATTGTCATTTTAAGTGAATCCTTTCATCACAAAGAGTGTTTTGAACTTATGAATATATTTATTTGGTTTATACATCTATTTGAATAGCCACTTAAATCCAAAAAAAATGTTAATAGGGTGATTGATAAGTGTTTCCTCATTAATATCTCATATTCAAGGCTCATCTATGACATGTTGTTTTGTCACTTTCTCTTGCAGTTTCATATAATACATTGTAATCATATCTTATTTTTTTAGTGTGTGAGATTTTAGTTTTTTTACAATCTTCTGAGGCTATCTACTATGTTCCTCCACTTTTGTAGGTCAACCATCTTATTCGTCTCTAACTTTGTCATGTTATTGAAAAATTACACATTCACAACACCTTATATCATTCTTAATAATCCCTAGATTTTACAATAATGTCTATACTTAATAGATATTTACCAACTATATGCTTTTTCATAAAATCTAAAATCCTAATATCCTTTTGCCTAGATTCCACATCAATTGTTCTCACTCTATTTAGATACTTTGTATTCTCATCGAATATAAAATCATAACTTCTTCTGACTTCAGATTAAGAGGGTCATGAAATCTACAACTTCCCTAATATGACGTTTTCATAGGGTTATGGGCTCAATAACTTCTCTTATCTAAGTTAAACATATAGTTATACACTTTAATACACTCTATTTGTCCAACTTATTTGATTTCTGATATAAAATTTTGTGAATATACAAACATGCATGATAGCAGAAGGTCCTCACATACTTTGCATTTGGCTTCTTGCAATGCCATGTTTCAAATGAGGTTTTATTGTCATGCAATGATGTGATGGGCTACCTTTCCAAGACATGCACTACACTGTGACACTTATCTCTACTCAAAACATATTTGGATAATTCAACCACCTTGAGCACATGCATTATACTCTCTACCAATGTTTAGATCTTTATCTAGTTTGTGAGTACATAAAATTATATAGCTTATTCGATAATGTAATTCATCTTTAATTATTTACAAATGCACATGATTGAATGCCTTAGAAGCGTACTTTCGTATTATATAGTGGTTTACAAATTCGTTACTTTGCTAAGGCTTTGAACGTCATAAGACTTCCAAATCATTCAACTTGTTCTTTAAAATAATGATTTTATTTTTTTTAAATCATCCATAAAGATAATGCATTGATCATTGTAAATGGGTTTCAATCTTAAGATCTTATCCAAAAACATAAGTTAGTTATATAATTCTACTTGGATATGGTTTTATATAATATTTTGGAATCGCATACAAGGTTGTCCATATAGTATTAATTTTGGTTGAGTTGAAAAACATATTAGGATAAGTTGTTTGGATTATCTAAATTTTTGGGTAAAATTGAATCAAAATTAATTTGAACAAGCAAATTATTGTAAGACTTAATATCTACAAGTGTAATTAAATGATTAATGAAGGTTAGTAATAATGTAAAAGTCAATGCAAAGTAAAGTGGAATAAAGCAAATGAGAAAAAAACATGAATTAGTTAAAATGAAAAACATAAAATAGGAGAGAAAAGATCAAAGAATGGTAAATGAAAGGTCGGGCCTATTGGCCTTCCCATTACCGTACCTCTCCCTATTTATTTTTGTATTTTCACTCTCAAAGGGTATTTTTGATCAAGAGGAGAGAATGAAAAAGAGGAGGAGTTGTATGAATTGTTGAATGGCCACAGAACCATGAATTGCATTGTAACCATAGATTGTCGAAATAGACTAAGAAACCATCGAATGCTAGTTTTCCCATTTGGGTTTCTAGGGTAAAATATTTGAGTCTTTTGTGAGTTTCACTATAATTTTTGATTGATTGATTGTTAAATAATGCTCAAACATATTTGTAATTATATGTGGTATAACCCATTCTCTATTACACTTAGTTTAATGAACATTTTAATTTTAGTCTGCGTTGGGAATTGAGGGCTCTATTCATTGTTGGTGCTTTAGTTTTGTTGCATCATTTCAATTATGAGATAGTGTGAGAATCTCGTTAAATTAAATACTCCACAACGTTATAATGTATTGGTTGAATCATTGGTGTCATGTGTTAGTTGCCAAATGTTGTGCTTAATTTAAACTATAGTGCCATCTCTCCATTATATGCTAGTTGGGGTATTTGATTGCTAGCAATAGCCACCAATTTAAGAACTGTCTAATTTGTTGTCCTTAATGAGATTTACGGTTGAGAGAAAAGAGTTGTTGCACTTTCTTAATTGGATTATAAATCTCCACCCTTAAACATAGCAACTCTTGCCAATTCGATATTGTTTGGCATTTGTCTCAACCATTGGAGATCATACACATCAAGAGAAGGATTCTTGAGGTTGTATGTTGCATCCTAGGTGCTCCTTGAGCCATTTTCAATTCATGTAGGTGTCACAGAGGCTATGCAACTATGGGAGGTTGTATAGCAGTGTTCTATATTCAGATTGATGTAATGAAACTTTGTTGGGACCATTGATGGTATCTACAACTCATTTTCATTAATAATTGGATCCACTTGAAGCTATAGGTAGCATACATAAATTATGCATTACTTTGTTGGTTTCCATGTTAAGGTTGGTAGGAATTTATAACTATAGAAATAATATGCTTTCAATTTAGTTGAAGAAAAAACTCATTTCAAAAGACAGAATATTTTCCATCTACTGTCATTTCTAGCAATTGATTTCCATCTAGTGTCATTTCTAGTAAAATAATGAAGTCTTTTCTCACATGTTTACATAATGAGCCATTTCATAAATTATTTTTATCATATTTCCATTTAATAGAAAAATAATGAATTCTTTTCTCACGTGTTTACATAATGAGCCATTTCACAAATGTTTTTTTATCATATATATATATATATATATATATTATCGTTCTATAGGGCCTTCATTGGCCATTGTAGCATTTAAGGGTTATACAACCGATGAGCTTGTGAGAATGCACTTGTATCCTCAATCATTCTCAATGTGTTGTTGTTAAACATATACAACCATTCATTCTCACTCTTGGTGTTAGTGACCATCTCAATACACAATAGTGAAGTAATAAGTATTGATCATTCATACCACAAGAAGTAAGTTATTGTTTTGGTCCTTGGCTTCCTTATGTGTTGATGAGTCTCTCCTTGGTGAATAAGAAAGAAACACACTATCAAAAGGAAGATCTCCTCAAGATTCTGGTAAATTTTCAATAACATAACCTTACTTGTGATAATGGATATAAGTAGAGAGACCTCAAATGCTTTATTTTTAGGGAAAATAGTACTTAAAAGTTGACCAAATCAATATTAACAATATAAAATAGGGTTTATGATGGTCGACATATAACTAACATCCCATTATAGTGAATGAGGTTTGAAACATGTTCCAAACAATCAAAATTGGTTTTTTTTATAAAATAGTACATCTTTTGAGAGTATTATTTGCATTAGTTGAGTGCACTTGTTAGAGGAAATATTTGTGTTGACACTTTTTAGTCAATTTCAAAGTTTGAAACTATTATTTCTGGTGAATTTAAGTTCATATGCTGATCAAAAGAGGATGAAAATGGAGATTAAACATACCATTATTTATGTATTTATGTAAGACTACAAATAAATGAGAAATTTTAATGTGATAACAATAAAATTACCAAGAAAGTTATGGTTGTTTTATAATACTTTCAATTAACAACAATGTTATAAATCTTACCACAACAATGTTAACAACAACTAACATAGAAAATAAAATATTATTATATTTTATATTTAATAGTTTATTAGGTTTTATATTTAATAGTTAAAGTATAAAATTTTCAATATTCATTTTAAAATATTAAGAAATAGGCAATTACAACATTTTAAACTATAATAAATTATAAGAAGGAACCATCTACCTCATTTTCTTAGAAAAAAAAAAAAATCCTTTGTGTGAATTTTTGCCAAGTTGTTGTTAAAGTCATGGTTGTCATTCAATTAAGTTGTTAAACCTTTTTGTCATGGCAAAAATAGTAACACTACCTTTTCAAAAATAGTAACACCACCTTTCATAGAAGAATTTGCAAACTTAATAATAAAGAATATTAAACACCAAGTTGCAAACTTAATAATAAAGAATATTAAACACCAAGTTGCAAACTTAATAATAAAGAATATTAAACACCAAGTTGCAAACTATATAATAAAATGCCTTTGGAAATAATATGTTGACGTATTTTATGATATGTTTAAGTATTAAAAATTTACGTATTTTATAATATGTTTAAGTATTAAAATGAGTGATATTAATATTAGGTAAAGGAGATTCCATTTTAAAACCAAAGTGGAGTTATAAGGTAATCTTTAACTTAACGGTGACCCATGACCCCAAATTGATTTGGAAATTTGGATTGAGAACTAATAAGATGTTATCTGATATTCATATAAAATTGTACCTTAATCACTTCCCTCCCAACCAAACTCTTTAAACAAATTCTTTTAAAATGGATCGCCTAGTAAATGAATGATTTGAAAGTAAAGTCAACCATCCTCGATACCCGAAATATAATCAATTTTTTAATGCCATTTATAAATTAGTTTGTCACACACTTTTATGATGGAATCTTAAAACATTCAAATATTTACATCTAAATGATTAATTATCCATTTATTTATTATATATTTTGGATTGATGTATTTATAAAATTTAACAAAACTTTTTTAATTTAAAATAAAATATTTTTTAATTTAAAATAAAATATTTTCTCGTTGTGATGATATTTTTCTAACATTTTGAATTCTTTTATTATTTTTTAATATCAATTTAACTAATAACTAGATTATGAGTACTTAGAGTTTCTATTTGTATTTTTTTCATGGCTCATTGTCCTAAAAAAGATTGTTTTAATTAAGCATAGGAGTTGACCTCTAAAAGCATGATTGTATCAATCCTTAAACTTAAATGCATAGGAGTTGACCAACTGGAGCGAACAATGGAGGGAGACGACGACGAGAAACCAGGAGGAGCTACTTTGAAATTTCAAATTTTTTAGGCGGGATTTAACTAGAGAAGCCATGGTAGAAGTAGGAGAACATCACTGGTCTAGTTAATGTTATGAAGGACTACGGTAGTATTTTCCACTACTATACTCTCTATTTTGGCTAATTGTTAGTTCTGAGCTTGGCTTATCGGAGGATTTGTTTAGCAGTTTCCTTTTATTATTAGAGTCTTCTTTAGTGCTTGGAGGTTTTAATATAGTCATTAAAATTCTCTGTCTTTTCATACTATTATTGGTAATTGAACCATTTCTCCCTGATCAAAGGTCTCTTCCTTTGTCTTTTAGTTGGGGCTTTGTTTAGTGCATCACAGGTGGACTTTTTTCTTTAATACTTGTCAATATTTTCTTAATAGCTATTTCCCTTGGGATTTGGCGTGTTACTAGCCCTTGATATGCGCATTTTATTTTAAGTGGTATCCAAGTGGAAGCTAGATGGATCATCAGCGTATGGAAACTATTAATGCAGAGATTGCAGTCAGTGGAAGGTTTATGGCAGGCAAAAGAAGTTAATACTAACCTTTCCACTATAGGGGTGCTTTTGGGTATTTAGTCAATAGGCATTGTTTCTCAGGGTGTGCAGATGGTTCACAGGAAAACCGTCTTAGTTCTAAACATGGTTTAGCACCCTCCTTAGATACCTATTTACCTGCTCTGTCGGAGGATTCTCTAGGGGGACAGAACCAGTTTCCGGAGAACTGCACTCTAAAAGACAGTGGAGGGAATGAAGCTATTGTTCCTCGACTAAAGAATCATGGTTCTATAGTTGTCCAGAAAGGTAGAAGACAGTGGGTTGCAAATAAGACTGTTAAAAGGATGGTCCTAGGCTCGAACATTGGGTTGGAGGACACTCGTAGGATGGAACTATGCGGTTTAGTGGGGAGATTTGCTTACAGTAGTAAGTGCGAGGACAAACTTTATGTCTAGTTGGAGAGGGTATGGTGTCTGATCATAGGATGTTCCAGAGGATTTTTATTTAATGAAGGGTTGGTTGGGTTTCCTGTGTAACTATCTTGAAGACGTGGCAACACTGCTAGGTTCGAAATGGGTGAATGGAGCCAGTAGTTTAATGTTAAAAAGATGGAGGGTTGCATTTAACCCGGAAACAAAATATTTCTCTTTAAGACATATATGGGTTCTGTTACCGGGTCTACCTCTGTTTTTGTGGAATGAAGGGGCCTTGACGGCCATTGGAGACACCCTCAATAAATTCATCATGATTGATAGAGTAAATCTCATGGCGACAACGAGAAAGGTTGGAAGGGTACTGGTAGAAATGGATTTGCATGTGGGGTTTCCAGAGACACTTGAGATTGAGTGGAGAGGAAGAAGTATTCTTTAGAAAATTGATTACCTTGGTATCTCGTTCAGGTGTAGTTACTGCAGAAGTACCACACATCTACGACGTGATTGTAAAGGTATTGGTGATGGTGTTTATTCTCAGGAAGGGTCTGATTTTATTTATTGTCAACCTGACTCTTCTATGGAAACGGGTTTCTATGGCTCTGAAGATGTTCAACAGGACCGGATCGATCCCTGCAATGTGGAGAACATTTCCACTGTTATAGGTAAGATTCAAACACATTTCCCAATTTTTTATAATTCACTGACTGTGTGGGAAAGAGAAGCTTTAAACTCTTCGGTTTGGCTTAAGAGAGTTACTTCATTTTATGGCTCGCCACCTTTAGTAGAGTCAGGGGTTTTGGGTGATTCTAGTCGATCCTCCAGAGGTAGAGATCCCTTACTTACCTCTCAGACTGTCCTCCCAGTTTTGGAGCTAGTGACTCTCACTGACAGTCCGGTTTTTCCTATTGACAAGAATACACCCTTTAGTCTGCCTATGGAACCTTCCATTCCTTTTCTGGCCACTTGTAGTCTGGGGATTAGTCAACAGTCGACAGGTCTTCCTACCTATCCACATGGCTATAGAGAACCAGAAGATGAGGAGTCAACACTCTCTGTAGTACTTGACTCATTGATTCCTTTCATCCGAGGTAATGATGCAACGGTACAATTACCAGTTTATCTTGGGAAATCGGTAACTGACCCTGTGGTCGGAAGAGGAGAGGCAAGTTGTTCGAGATCCACTGTTGTAGAGGCCGGAAAAGAATTTGCATGGTCCAGGGGTTTGGGAATTGAACTTTCACCGGTTAAAACTAGAGGTGCACGGAAGAAAGCTATTTTAGAGCTCTCACAAAGTCAAGTGTCACATTAGTCCACCGAATGTGGGGCCCTTAGAGCGTTGAAGGCCCTTTCTAGGTCTAAATAATGTTATTACTCTCTCTTAATATAAGGGGAACGAGAGGCATCCTAAAATTAGCCTCGGTTCGAAGTGTTCTGGACAAAACTAGACCAAACATTGTTTTCTTACAAGAGACCCTGGTACACTCTGAAAAAGCTCGATCCTTCTTTCACACACTTAGACCAAAGTAGTTATGTTGTGCAGTGAATTATGTTGGTAATTCAGGAGTTTTATTGGTTTCTTGGGATCCAAATCATTTTGAGTTGGTTCCTTATCTTACGTGTGGTGGGATTTTATTGACAGGCTATTGTTTGGAAGGCAAAAGACAGATTTCTCTCCTTAATGTTTACGTGCCTTGTGTGGAACGCAAACAATTTTGGGAAAGGCTGGAATCTTCAGGCTTGCTAACCCTAAAAAAATTTATACTTGTTGGGGATCTAAATTTGACTCTATCTTCAGGCAAAATTTGGGGCGGTGCGTCTTCTTTGGGGACATTGGTAAGTTTTTTCATTAATTACTTTCATAAAAATAAGCTCATTGACATTGTTCCTGGACTAGTGCCTACATGGCGTAATGGACGAGCGGGAGAAGATCTCATTTCAAAAAGACTTGACAGATCATTCATTTCTAAAGATTTATTGGCTTATGTGGGTATCTACAGAACATGGGTAGAGTTCCCTTTCATCTATGACCACGCCCCGATATTACCTCAGTTGAATTTACCACCGCTATTTAAGGCTTTTCCGCTCAAATTTAATCCTTTATGGATTAAAGATCAAGGTTTCATATTGATGGTACATAAACTATGAAGCGACCCTATATATTTGCAGAAGACTGGGAAGCAGAGACGACTATTTTGGAAACTAAAATATTTAAAAGCAATCACAAAATTTTGAAAAAGGGAACAAAGGTCTAGGAAAAACTCAAGACTTTGTTGCCCGGAGAAAGAGATATCCTTTAGAATTCAAAACTTGGCGGAGGGCACCAGTTATAATTTTGTTGATTTTCCATTAAATAGCAAGAAAGAAATAAAATTCTTCATGAAATAGAGGAGCAGTGGGGCCAGTGCAACGGTGCTATATCGTTACTCAGTGGAGACCTAAACACAAAAAAATTCATAATTTTGCGAGTTTTAGGAGAAATAGTAAGTTTGTTTGGGAGATACAAGATGAATAGGGACAAGTTTACAGTGGTCAGGAAAATATAAAATAATTTGCTTTAAAACACTTCAAAGACTTTTACAAGGAACATTTGGTACCTTCGGCCAGAGATCAAGTCAAGGTAGTTGCATTGTTTACAAATATGATGAATGATATAGAGGCTAAGGCCCTATACAAACCTATTGAAAAGGAGGAAGTGCGAAAGGTTTTATCAAATTTCAAAGTGGATAAAAGTTCGGGCCCGGATGGCTGGAAAGTTGAGTTTTACAATGATTTCTTTGATATTGTTGGGGAGGACCTCCTAGAAATGGTTGAGGAGTCTAGACAAAAAGGATTCATTACAGGGGCATTAAACTCAACTTTTATTACTTTGATTCCCAAAGTAAACAAGCCTCGCCTCTTCGGAGATTTTACACTGATTTCACTATGTAATGTGAGTTATAAAATTATTTCTAAGATTATTGTTGATCGGATAAAACCAATTCTCTCAAGATCTATTTTGGAGGAGGAGTTGGGATTTCTCCGGGGGAGATAGATTCAGGATGTCATCGGTACAGTTCACGAGTGCATACACAACATTAAAAAGAAGAAAAAAAAGTCTTTGGTTTTAAAATTAGATTTACAGAAAGTGTATGACTATATTAACTGGGATTTGTTGTGTTTACTACTTCTCCAAATCGGCATGGGCCTTAATATGAAAAACTGGATAATGAGTTGTGTGGTCTCCACTTCCTTTTCAATACTAATCAATGGTGAAGCTACTGATTTATTTAAAAGCAGTAGGGGATTAAGGCAAGGATTCCATTTATCGCCTCTACTCTTCATCTTAGTTATGGAAGGACTGAGCCTCCTACTGAAAAATAGTCAAAGAGAGGGTAAGTTGACCGGTATCAATGTTTCCAGGACTATACAAATTTTACATATTCTATTTTTTGACGATGTAATTATAATGACAAAGGCTACAATGCAGGAGTGGTGGGAGATTGACAAGGTGCTAATTTTTTTATGTTTGACCTCGGGATTAAATATAAATGTAAACAAGTCTACTTTTCACCAAGCAGGACTAACGGAATAGGATCTAATATCTTTCAAAGTTGTTTTTCCTTATAGATTCATGGAGCTGGAATTGGGTTTTAAATACCTTGGTTTTTTTCTTAAGGCAGGAGCGCAATGTTCTGAAGATTGGGGATGGTTAATAAAAAAGTTTGAAAAAAGAATAAACAATTGGCGTTACAGTTGGATGTTCAAACCTTTTGAAAGTTGTGCTATCAAGACAACCTATATACTAGATGTCTCTGGTAGTTTTCCCCTGTTCGGTCTTGAATACATTGAGGAAGTTGATGTGCAACTTTCTCTAGAAGAGAAATAGTGATTCACACCAATTGCATCTGTGCAATTGGGAGCAGATTATTGTTCCTAAGTCATATGGGGGTTGGGGAATTCTCAACATTTATGATTTCAACAAATCTTTGGTTGTGAATACCCTTTGGAGAGTTCTTATGGGACAGGGAATTTGGCACAGGGTTATAATCGATAAGTATCTTCGCAATGCGCCTATGATAAATTGGCTTATGTCCTGGTCTTTCCAGCAGAGTGGGTTTTCCAGAATTTGGAGTGGCTTGTTAAAAGTAGTCCATTTAATCACGCATGGATTAAGTTGGAACCCAGGGACAGTTCAGCTAGTCACCCTGAGAAAGGATCGGATCCTAGGGATGGGAGATTGTTCCTTCCTCTCTAATAATCTCTTGTCAGCATTAATCCAAAAAGATATATTTTCTCTTGCTCAGGCTCAAAATTTTACAGATGATCAATCTTTATCCTCCTATTGGTTGTCCAATGATGATTTGGGATTCAAGGGTGATATTGTTGTGGAGTGGGATCGATACAGGAGGGTGCTTATTGATTTTGGAGCTCTCATCCAAGAAACAGAAGACAAATTAATGTGGATAGGAGGAGATAATTCTGGCGTTCCATCTGTTAAAATTTTCTACTTGAGTATAATTACCTAAAAAATATTGTTGAAAGTGGAGAATTGGAGACAATCAATTTGGAATTGGAATGTCCAATTAAAAATTAAATTGTTCATTTGGCTGGCGATGGAAGGAATTTTTTTAACATGGAACTCGATGCAGAAAAGGGGATGGGAAGGACCTGGGCACTGCCCACTATGTAAGCTTGATTCTAAATCAATCTTCCACTTATTTAAACTGTGTCCATTTGTCGTATCAGTATGGAACATTATTACACAAGTCTTAAATTTAAAAAGGAGTTGGGCTGGAAACACTCTATCGGAATGTATAAAAAACCGGTATGGGGAAAAGAAAGTTCCTACATAGTTAGTAGCACATACAGTTTGGTTCATTTGACATGAGCGCAATAAAGCATTATTTGAAGATTCCCCTCCTTCTACACAGATGGTGATATATAAGACATTGGCATTACAAAATAGAACCAGTACTCATCCTAAGGATAGACCTCTGAGAGATGTTTTGATCAATCATCACAAGGATACTGCATTTGCATGGTTCGATGGAGCAGCACAAAGATATGGTAGATGGAGCGTTATAGGTGGTTTTATAAAGACTATGGATGCTACAGTTATTAAATGGACATTCAATTGTGGCAGATGATCAAATACAAGGGCGGAAATTTTTGGAGCATGGGCCACACTCATGTTAGCAGATCATTTGTTGATTCCATGTATCCATGTTATGGGGGATTCAAAAGTAGTTATAGAATGGTTATTAAACAAAGGAAGACTAAAGGTCAACTCTGTAGAAGGATGGAAAGTTAGAATTAAATCCCTTGCAAAGAAATTTCAGTCCATCGGCTACAAGCACATATACAAAAACTTTAATTCTGATGTAGATATTCTATCAAAGTAGGTCCTTGGATAACCCAAGGGCATGGCGTCATATTATCACTAGACCAATGGAGAAGAAGGTCCGAGGAGACAGATTAAAACCCATTAGTCAATTTGGGGTGGTTTTAAGATGATTGACATTATAGTATATATTTTGTATTTGAGAGACTTAGTTTTGTTTTTTCATTTAGATGATGTCTAGAATGTAGTTTGTAGTTATCGTCTTGGGGTTACGGAGGCAAGTAAATATCTTGTCTTTTTTCCATTGTAAGCATGGAACTGATCCAAATAATATGATTTTCTACTATCGATTCCTCGTATATGAGTTGGAAGATGTAAAAGAATTATATGCCTAATATAATTGAGCAATTTTTTTCCTGGAAAAAAACTTAAATGCATAGGGTTACTACAATAAGGACAAAATATCGTGATACCTTTATTTCATTTTTTTTTAAATAAATGTTGATAACTTTATTTAAAATCATATAAAAGTTGATACCTTTATTTAAAAATATGATGAAGTTGATATCTTCGTATTTTTATTTTTAAAATCAACCACCTTGCATTCCCATCTTGATAGATTTACAATAAAATGGAATGTGTTTGTTTTCCTTCACTATTTAAATTTGTTAATCTATGAAGTTAATTCAAGTCGATATATGAAGTTAAGTCAAGTCGAGATGGTTTGTGATAGTGAGGATCTCGTAGCTTAGGAGGAAGGCTTGTAAGACATGGGCAAATTCTTCATTTGGAAGATGGAAAGAAAGCCTTAGTATTCGGAAGGCCCCACATGGGAGAAGGAATATTGTATTCATAGGGAACCCCATGTTCCTGAGTGGAAATTTTGTAGGATATGAACGAAATCTTCATCTAAGACTGGAAGAGGGGATACTCTAGTGTGTGGAAGGGTCTCTGTGTAGATCGGAGAGTGACAAACCCTTTGAATCTTCTACTTGACTTGAAAGAAAATATTGCAAGATATGAAAACTTCGTCCCAAGGAAGTGAGAGAGATTTAGTTGGTCTCAAAGTGTTTCCCGGTCTCTTGAAGACCTGGTAAAACCCTTAATGAACCCTTGAAATTGGCTAAGTCCCAATTTTGGACCATTTCCTAAAAGATAACCCTGTGTTGAATTGGGGAAGATCGTAGTCGTCGATTTCGATGTGGAAAATGAATCTCATCCTTACGTTGATGGGGAGATCGTCATAGGACTTTAGATGTGGAGTCGGGAGAATGAGAGAACCCGACGATGACGAATTCCCAGAACCATCGACGTTCGTTGATTAGAATGATAGAATGATCGGAACCATTTATCAGAGGGTCGGGCAATTAAGTGACTAATAGTGAGAGTGAGGAGCTCCGACGATGATGAGGGAATGCCAATGTAGACGAAGACTAGGGAAAGAATGAGAATTTTCAATCAGTGTCCAAGAAAAATTTAATCTCGATCGTAGATTGTTGTGGGTCTCTCTTAAGAGAGGAAAAAGGGGGAGGTGACGCATGTCAATGGTGTAGTGATCAATGGGACGATAGTGAGCCTGGAGGGGATAGAATTCCTTAGATCTATATGACGATATATCCCAATCATTCTTTAGAAGTGAGGGGATAAGAGTTTGGAGTGAGGCCAGGAAGATGGGTCGATAATGAAAGAGTATCGGAGTCAAATGACATTCGTTGATTGGTGAATACGCGAGATGAGATCTTAGTTTTGGATTTTCGTAGGTCCCACCTATCCACCTTAAAAAATGTTGAAAGTGTAGATGTTATTCATCATGTGGGTCAGAGGTGTTGAAGTGATCAAAGCCATAGACGTCGAAGATCGAGAACCGTTGGATTCGAGGATTAAACTTGCTAGTGAGTTTGTTGTCGAAACCTATTGGTTGGGGTAACTCATGACTCTTGTGGAGTAGAACCCCGACAATGATGAAGATCAGTCCAAAAGGACGGATTTGATAATATGGAAGGTTCGATGGGCCAGGTGGCCAATGCCACATCAAATATTGATTCAATACCATGTTGGATGGTATGAATGGCAGGGTGCTATGTGGATGTCGTGTGGCAGTGAGGCATGTTTGAAACCTGTAAGCCTAAGAACTTCGAAAGACTGTAACTTTCGACATAGAACTCAGTTTTGAGTATGAGTGCAGTTGTTGGAAATTTATCAATGAAAAGATGTCATTTATGGGACTTAGAGATGGATTAGAAATGAGGAGGAGAAATTTTTAGATGCCCCACCAACCTATGTGAGGGTTAGAGGGTTGGGTGTGTTACAATCTTCCTTATGCATTTAGATTAAATGAATCTATATAATCCTTGTATTCCTCAATTATCACCTATTTAGGCAGGGATGATGTTTCTTATTTTACGATTACAATTTGCAAAGGTTTTCCCAACTTTTAAAAATAGAAAACAACTCCTTACCATAATCAAATAATTAACCTATAGCTCATCCAGAACTTCTTACTCTTGAATAAAATATATCAACAAACTTTTTAGATTCATATGCAATATAGAATGGAAATACTAACCTATCCCAAATTGCCTTTACTTGGGCATTGAGCCTTCCAAAATTTCATGATTGAGTTTATTTATTTATTTGGAACAAAAATGCTTCTTTAATGTATGAACCTGTCTTGAATTTACTAGGATATGGATTTCTTTTCATATAAGTTATAGATTCATCTTCCTTCCATTTTTAATAATATTGAGAAAGGATCTATATTGAACATTGGCATTATATAGTGAAATTTATAAAGTTGTCATCTAGTTGGTAGTCTAGATACTCTTGTCTTTATACTTTTATCTTATTTTCTAGTTGTTTTGTAATTAGTATAAATATTCACTTGAATTTACTAGGATATGGATTTGTTTTCATATAAGTTATAGGCTCATCTTCTTTCCATTTTTAATAATATTGAGAAAGGATCTGTATTGAACATTGAGATTATATAATGAAAGTTATAAACTTGTCATCTAGTTTTTGGTAGTCTAGATACTCTTGTCTTTATACTTTTATCTTATTAGTCCCTGTTGAAGGTGTAGAGGGACTATAGCGATCGATAATTCGTTGACTTTGTATTAGTTTGTGGTTTGACTAATTTTTTTGATACTTTCTAATGTTCGAACTAGAGAATAAAAACATTATTTTTTAAATAAGAAAAAAAACCCATATAAGTCATGATCTGATTGGATGATAGATTTGAGGTCTTATTTCCATCTTCACTATTCCCAATGAATTATATGTTGCCATATCGAAATTTTTATCATGTACGGTGCTTTTTTTAAATTCTACTATTCGTATTGAAATGTTTAGATATCCAAAGTTTGTACTAATAGATTTGAGGTCTTATTGCACATGGATAGTCAGTTTTCATATTACTTTGCCATATCCAAAGTTTTATCATGTACAATACTTTTTTTTTTAATTTGTACTATTTGTATTGAAATGTTTAGATATCCAAAGTTTGTACTAATAGATTTGGGGTCTGATTGCACATGGATAGTCAATTTTCATATTACTTTATCGTCCCAGTCATTTTTTTTTAGCATAGTCCCCAGTGTTCGAACTATTGTTATTATTATTATTATTATCATTTATTTTTTTATTACTATTATTATGTTTGATTTTTCTTTATTGTTACGTACTTTGAGAGTCTTTGTCATTGTTGCGTACGTAAAAAGGCCCGCCACACTGCATTATTTCTTAAATGTTTGCACAGCGTGATGCCCTTCGACGGTTCTGACAGTCTTAAGTGTTTACCTAACAGGTCTCACAGCCTTAAATGTTTATTATACAGATGTGTTACAATACAGTTTTGTGCCATTTTTTTGATAGTGTTGTTTGCAGTGAAATTGTGCAATATTGTTCTTCACCGGCATCACTGGTTCAATGGTTGATGTTTGTTTGTTGGTTCGTTCCATGCTTCTTGTTGTTGTTTGATTCAACTTTGCAAAGTTGAGGTCCTGCAGTTGCAGTTGGACCTCTTTGTGGTTGTTCACTGGTTTTTTGTTCTTCACCTTTGCAAGTTGTTGGACCTATTGTTGCGGTTTGTAAGTTTTGGGGCTGCACTTCTTCCATCCCTCGTTGACTAGTAAGTTTTTGTGCCATTGTTTCGTTGCTATTCCTTTTTTTCCTGCTTTTTTTTTTTAACCTTGCAAGCAAGAATTTTAAATGGTAGGAGTCCCTGCCTCGAAATTCTGTTGCAGAACATCTTACTGTGTGGTTGTTGTGACCAAAATATTTTCCTTGTTCTTGAACATCAATGTTCTATAGAGAACCCACCTTTGTCGCAGCCATGGTGACATATAAAAAAGAAAACTGAATGTTCTCCTCTTATTTTTTGTTCCTGGAAACCATGCATTTTCATATGCCAACTTCCACGTCCTGGATATTGTGCCATAGCTATTTCCAAAATTGCAATGCAAAGGGGTTTAGAAAATGAATTCGGAGTTGTCACAAGGGGGAACCATCCATCAGGGTCTAGTGATAGGGAATGCTTTTATTCTCTAAGTCAAAAACTTTGTCCACATGTTTCCTTTGTCATGTCCTTTCTATTTTGCATAACATCTTATGCCTCTGAGAAGCTTGTAGGATGCACACCATGAATAGGTTCAAATCGGTCTTTGTGCTCAACAAATTTATAGTGTTATTTATTTGCGTTGTTTCCTATGTTTGGTTCACTATTCACTGTATGTTTGTTTTCTTGTCATCTGCTGTGGCAACTAGGGGGAATTGAATTTGACAAGAAGAAGGTTGAAGGATACATGTCGGGATTGGTACACAGTTCCACGCTTATATATATATATATATATATATATATATATATATATATATATATTATTCGTTTTATTTTTTTTCCCTTTTCTCTGTTTTCATATAAACTGAAAATAGTAATCACAGTTTAAGAGATGAAACAAGTAATATATGCTGAGTCATATGAAATAGATATAGACTCCATTATATATGACAACATTAACGAGGTGTTGCATAGAAATGGGATTTTTAGATTGGATACATTCTCGTATATTGTAGGAGATTGCCTTTTCGATGCATTTCAGGTTCTACTACATTTTCGTTATTCCTCGGTCGACCTGCGCAATGGATTGATAGATTATTTCTTGGGTTGTTTAAAAAATGGCGACGTTGAGGCATTGGAGTCATATGAATACGAACTAGCATCTGATTTTCTTTGGCAGTTGCATGGAGTACATGATGTCATTTCGTATTTTTCAAAGATGCGGTTGTTTGCATCTGCAATTCTGCCTGCACATGAGAGGGGACTTTGGGGAGATACATTTTGTATATGGTGGTTGTCTAAGTGGCTCAATATATCAATTGGAATATGGTCATTGACAAGAAAAACAAGATATCTACTATTCAATAAAACTGCATATAGCAATCCATACCGCATCTTGTTCCATGATGCCAATCCTGTCAGTGGTCATTATGAACCACTACTGTATAGAAAATTTTCCATATGCAATATTGGAGGACCTCATATTTACTTGTCCCTCACTTGCAAAGACCTTGAATCGCAGTGGAAACAGATTATGCATCGCATAGATTACCATGGTTTGCAGATAGCAACAATTGTTGTATCTAGCTATGGAGATAGTATGTTCAATGCAATTTCTTGTTTGGTAGAAACATAGTTCAATGTGCAGTCACTTTTGCAATGCAATTATAGGCGGCATCCAATAGTCTTTTAGCTTCTTGCATCAACACCTTTCACCATATCTCTTAGAAAATATGCCGGCAATTGGAAGTTGGCAAGAATACCTTGTAAACATGGCACAACCATATGAAAAAGAAAATGTGGAGGGTGGAAGATTATGTTTGCAATGGATATCTATCATATTCAAAGTAAATATCCAGGTCTAGTCGACCCTGCCAGATGGCACTGTCCATTCCTGGTCTATTGATTCAAATTATGATCAAATAATTGACATCATCTCATTGAAAACATATATGACACATATCCATTATCAACCTTTGCTGGGACATATCACTGGTTTAGGGTCCACTTTCCATGCCACCCAAACCACATTGAATTTGCATACTCGTGGCATGCTTTTTAATGAGAATGAAACTCCTCCCAGTTGCGATGAGGCCATACAGGGCTTAAACAAAAAAATGTAGACTAAGTTATCACAACTTGAAAAAGATCATGTGTGAAATTCGTCCCAATTGTGATGAGGCCATACAGGGCTTAAACAAAAAATGTAGACTGAGTTATGACAACTTGAAAAAGGTCATACATGAGAGAAAAAAATATATTGGTAGTATAGGAAATACTATTGATTCAGGGTCCAGTGTCGATTCCAGCCAAACCACATCGAATATGCATAAGCGTCGCATGCTATTTAATCAGAATGCAATTCATCCCAGTTGCCATGAGGTCATCCTGGCCTTGAACAAGAAATGTAGACTAAGTTTTCACAACTTAAAAAAGGTCATACGCGAGAGAAAAAAATACATTACTACACTTCCTTCTAAAGAGAAACTGACATATCACAATCTAAAAAAAATTGTTCATTCACAACACAACAGAAATAGGTATGGTCGCATATCCCACAATAGTCATGCAACTGTCCGAGAGGAAAATAACACATTTTGTGGGATAGACGCAACATCGTGCACTACTACCAATGAAAACAAACAAACACTTTCTACCCATACTTCCCTACGGAAGAAAGATGCAAGAAATACCTACATGAAACAAATCAAATACACTCCTTCCATTGCATGTGCAATTTGCGATCAATTGAATTTCGCAAAAAATAGTAAGTCTTTCACACCTGATTTGGAAGCAAAATACCTCCTCTTTACACTACATGATAAAACATTTTCCAGTGGCAAAATTTGTCTTCCATGCAAATGGTCGCTTAAAAATGGAAAATTGCCACCGTTTGCAACCCCTGACCAAATAAGATGTAATACACCACTACCAGATGTAAGTGCACTTACAGAACTTGAAGAGAGACTTGTGTCTCTACGAATTGAATTTGCACAAATCAGACCTTGGGGCTATAAACGACCCCAGATGGATTTAGCAGGATCAATTATTAATGTGCCTCTTCAACTAGATGTTGTGCAAAAAGCCTTGCCACAATCCATTAGAGATACAATGACAATTGTTGTGGCTCTCAAAAGACGCTTGCAATACAAAAATGCATATCAGATAGGCAAAGTGCGTGTGCATGTTGTTATGAAAGAATTAAAAGAATTATGTTCCAGGGCCCTATACAAAGCACAAAACATTTGTATAAATGAGAACTGGAACAATGTTCTTGGAGAAGTGGATGGTAGCTCTACACAGACTCTCGAAACTGCTAGTGAATTTGATACAAATGATGAATCGAACAATGAAACACCTGTTGAGACATTGGTGCATGGATTCACTGATTCACAGTGCATTCATGACTTGCAAGACAAGATTATCTAAATTGCACCTACTAAGGGGAAACGTCCACTTGGAATATTCAAGGACAAATTTGCTGAGGAAATGAACTTCCCAACACTCTTCTATGGAGATCCACATCCCACTGAAAATACAAAACGATTCAGTTACCATAAAATAGTTCGATGGGAGCTGCTACATTCAAGCGGTGACTTCTCCTGTCACATAACAAATTTGTTTTTCAAAACAATGCGCACAATAATAGAGCAAGTGTTGTCTTGCATGTGGGTGAGAGTAAGAAAAGGCCAGTTACAAGGAAGAAAGTTGTTGGCCAAGGATGTCAAGTACAAAGTAAACCTAGAAAAAACCCTGAAATCTGATATTAGATACATAGATTTCAAAAACATTCGTATCTCTCCTGACTATTTGCAACAAAACAAGAAAACTATTTTGCCAATGACCCGACAATTGGGCCCACCAAAATTTTTCATCACATTTACAAGTGCATAGCATTGCTAGGATCCATTGGTGGCTACGGTATCTGACTTTCATAGGAACAGGAAACGTAAAAACAAACCGATACACTGGAAAATAATGACATTGACTACCTCATAAGAAAAGACCTAGTGACATGTACTCGCTACTATAGACATAGAATAAATGCTTTGAGACAATTGATATGCTATGATGAAACATTTTTCGAAAAAATATCGGACTATTTTTTTGTGACTGAATTCCAGAATAAGGGGAATGAACATGACCACTCACTGTTGTGGATAGAGGGTGCACTAGTCTATGGAGCTGACAACAATTCACATATTGAGCAGTTTGTGGACAAATACATGACATGCAACACAAATCATTTGGATCCAAAACTTGCCAAAGTTCATAGACATTATCATACAAAAAGTTGTAGAAAACGAAAAAACTCGCATTGCAGATACAACTTCCCCGTGCCGCCAATGCGAGCAACAAGAATCATAGAGCCACTTAGTTTAGAGGACAATGTTGTCATTGAGAAATATAAATCCTTGTTTTCATTTCTAGAACAATGAGAGTTTTACAAGTTGATGAGCTTTAATGACTTCTTGACAGAGCTAAATCTATCAGAAGATTAGTACATCCAGGCCATACAATGTACACTTAAACAACCAACAGTTTTCCTTAAACGAAAAATTTCCCATATCTAGAAAAACAATTTCTCCAAGGACATGCTAGTTATGTGGAATGCAAATATAGATGTGCAGTACGTCCTCAATGCATATGTTGTAGCATCGTACTGTACCTCATATATGACAAAGGTTGACAAATCTATGACAAGTGAATTAAGAAGAATACACAAAGAACATGAAAGAAGTCCTATTGATGCCATACAAATGATACGTACCCTTGGTAATACATTACTTAATCTTCAACAAATGTCTGCTCAACAAGAAGTCCACATTGCACTTTCTCTGCCCCTCAATTGTAGTTCAAGAAAATGTGTCTTCATAAACACATCTCCACTTGAGAAACACACATTTCTGCTTAAACCATCGTGTTTTCTATAACAAGAGCCTGACAATTCAGAAGACGTGCTATGTCGCTCTATTATTGATTATTACCTCTAGCGTCCATCTCCTATTAAGCATATCTGCTTAGCAAAATTCGAATTGCATTACAAAAAAAATGGTGCGCCCATATCAAAAAGAAAAAAACCCTCTATGATACGGTTTGCCAAATACAATAAACATTCTGACTATGAAAACTATTGTAGAGAAAAACTATTGTTATACGTTTTGTTCGATGAAAATGAAGACACATTAAAACATAACTTCCCTACATGGAAAGTTGCATATGTTGCCTCTGAGATTATAGTGCAAATCAATGAAGCTAGATTTACTTATAATGTTAATCCAACATGGGGTGATCTAGAAAGTGCATTTAATGAACTAGAAAACCCTGACAATCTTGATGAGACATTCACAAACCGAAAAAAAAAACAGAACTCCCTGCGAGTCCTATGACTTGCAAGCACATTTGCCTTGTCCTCGAGCAGGTGACATTGAAAAACGTATCAATCTTGGTTTTCAAGTCACAAAACATCCTTTCCTTATTGAAAATAATGAATACCATAGAATTAGACGTCTATTGAATTGAGAACAACAAAGAATCATAAAGGACATTATGCTTAAAAAATGCTTAAGCATGCACACTCATGTTCACGTGTTCCTTACAGACGGAGCAGGAACAAGAAAGACATTCAAAGTGAAATCATTGTTCCAAATGCTTATATGAATCTATGATTCAAACGATTCCTCTGATCCTATGAAACCAAAGGGCCTAATAGTTGTGTTGGCGACGAAATTCACCCCTGGATTGCAGCAGGAGCAGAGCTCGACGCCCATCATTTTATGTCACGATTTGTTTAATGGGGTGATCAAACGGAGGCTAACTCAAACGACGTGGTTCCAATTCTGAAACTAGGCTAGGCATGCATGGGCAAGTGAGGTCTTAGATAACTTCAGAGAGTGAGTTGTAGTAAGGATGAGTAGGGGGAAGACTTGTATCAGAGAAATGCAAAGGTCTGTCATAAACATCAGGTTCCTAACAGACTGTGGAAGAAGACATTTAAACGCAAGATCTTCTTACGCTCAAACGCAGAAAACCAGAGAAAACAATAGTGCCACAATAAATCATTTATCACAACATAATTGCCATAATTCGTGCGAATCAGTCGATCACAAACTCTCTTGGTATAGATGAAAACTAGATGGAGTAAGAGAGACTGTCTGTCATAAAATAAGAAATCTCACATACAGAGGCATAACCAGAGAACTAGAGTCTGTTAAAACTTTACAATCGGGAGCTTCGCTCTACCATCGATCATACAAAAATGGAAAAACTTCCTACATATACTCCTGAATCCATACCTCCCAGTAGAGGCGTCTCCTCAATCAAATCTGTCTTCTGTTCCCCTGTCATACGCCCCTTTAATTCAGCATGGCTCTCGCCAGGTGGTAGATGAGCCCTCTTGAATGTTGACTTGGCGTGTGCAGGCTCTTCTGGCTAGTCGAGGACATAGGCATGGCTTCTGTGGGAAAACCAATACAAAGGACCATCGCGGGCAGACTTCCTGCCGGGACCTACATACCTCGCAATTAATGAGTGAGGCGAGGTTTCAACCACCCCCTCTCTTCTTCATTCTTCCCAAACAGGTATCAGGATCGAGATCAGGTCGAACCGACACTTGGAGAACACAATGGTCCCTTCTGCAGCTAAACCCATCACTTTGTCCCTTTGTGCAGTTCCTTCTATCGCCCCCAAGTGACCACGGGCTATGAACTTGTGCTGATTCCCAAAGCGCTTTCGACGTTCGCGAATGAGAGGAGTTAATCCTTGCCTTTTGTAATCGCGATGAGCGAAACGCCGAGGAGTCTTAATCTGGCGCCACGCGTCCCTCTGGATCAAACGATTCTGAACTCTCCCGACAGTGCTGTGGGTCCTAGGTCTTGGATGCTCTTGTCACTTCATGTCTCGCGGTAAGGAGGAGGCTGCCTCTCATGCTTTAAAGCCACGATAGGTGAAACGACGACATGTCTTGGTCGCACGCCACGCGTCCCTCTGGATGGATAGCTGAGATCACCTCCGTGATATTGTGGGCCCATTATTAAAAAATCTTTTCACTTTGCGATTCGTGAGTTCGCGGGTCGAAGACCCTTGGCTTCTCTTTTAAAACTCTCGCTCCCCGAGATAGCGATACGAACCGGGCGCCTTCCTGGTCAGCGCACTTTACATTTAACCGTCGGCTAGGGCCAGAGTACAAATGCCTCTCGCAACTCGCGGCTTCGCGAGTTGGAGTATCGAACTTTGGCATCCTTCCCTCGCGAAGTCCCGAGACACAATAGTCAGCGCAGGTTGACCCCCTCCGGGCACTTTTCGTAACTCACAATCTCGCGCAACCAAAAGACATGGTCCGCCCTTTGAACTCACGAACCCCGAGTTCGAGAAATGACTATTGCTCTTATGTTGATCGCGATTGACACCTCTTGAAAACATTTTTGTGCCATACTTGGCGCGATTCAGATAACCTGTGATTTCCCATCAACCGTTGTTCTGATCTGTCGCTGAATTCTTTCTGGTGAAGAATGAAATGCCCGCTCGCTTGATTTTAAGTCCAAAGAAGACTTCTTCTGTGTACTGTGCTCAAACATTTTTTGCGCCACTTGTAGATCTGAACATTCTTAGGCCCGAGACAAGAAATATCGCTAACATTAGGCTCCATGGGGGATAAAGTCATCCCTGCGATGCTCTAAGAACTCCTTCTGCAGCTTCAGTGCCTTGCTATTGGGATATGGAGTCACTTATTAAGCCGAAAGTGTGCAAAAGAAAATAAACAAAGAAGTAAAGGACAATATTTATAAACAAAGGAGCCGTTATAGGCTCAAAAGAAACATTTTTTCAGAAAATGCCCATTCACTGGGCTGTTGAAAACCTCTTCGCCTTCCAGATCTTGCAACTCGTATGTGTTGTTGGAGAAAATCTCAGAGATTTTGAAGGGGACAATCCAGAGGGCGTCGAACTTGCTGTGCTTTCCTTTATCTTGCCTGGGTGCATCCCACTTAAATACCAAATTCTCGATCTCGAATTCTTTCTTCTTGACCTTTCTGTCAAAATCCTGTTTGATCCTTTGCTGGTGACTATAGGATGCGTCTTTCACTTGTTCCCTGATTTGCTGCACTTCCACTATCTGATGAATTCTTCTGATCATATGGTCTGGTTCTCCCGCATAGTCTTGAAAGAACTTTTCCACAGGTAAGGCGAGTTGAGTAGGGAAAATCGCCTCTGCTCCGTAGACTAGTTGAAACGGCGAAGTGCCCAGATATTTCTTTGTTGTCACACGGTCATCCCATAGAGAAAACTTCAACTTTGAATCCCAAGCCTTTTTGTTGTCCTCCAACAGTCTCTTGATGATCTTTATTAGGCTTTTGTTGGAGGAATCTGCTAAACCATTGCCCTGGGGATAATAGGGGGTGGAGTGAATTAGTGAGATCTGGAACTGCTCACAGAACTTAATTAGAGGCTTAGACTTGAAAGAAGCAGCATTATCGGTGACGATCCTACTGGGACAGCCAAATCTGGACATGATATCCTCCAGGAACCTGATAATTACTTTGTGAGATGCGCTTCTGTTGGGGACAACTTCTATCCACTTGGTGAAATAATCTGTGGCAGTCAAAATCCATCTATGTTGACCACTTGAGGGAGGATGAATTTCTCCAATGAAGTCCAACCCCCACTGCTGAAAAGGTGTCGAAGCTACTATGGGTTTTAATGGCAGCGATTTGAGCTGTTGTTTCCCTGAGAACTTCTGGAATTTGATGCAAGCTCGGATCTCCCTGCAAACATCGGGGAATAAAGTGGGCTAGTAATACGCAGCTCGGAGTATCTTGTGAGTTGTGGTCTTCCATAAATCATGGCCTCCGCAAAGGCCGCTATGAAAATCAAACGTAACCTTATGGGCCTCCTGCAGGTCCAAGCATCTCAGAAATACCCCTAGAGGGTCTTTCCAGTACAAGTTTTGGTCAATGAGGCAATATCTGATCGCCTTGAGCTTTAAAGCCCTCGCTTTTCTTTTTTCCATTCCATCCGGCGGCTTCAACTCCTGCAGAAAATACAGAATGTCATGATACCAAGCACATTCTTCCAGCGATGAGCCATCTTGAAAGCATTGGCTGGGCGGCTCAACTCGCTGAGACCCTGGGCGAGTATTGATGAAACTGACTCCCAAGGCTTCGCAGTTGGATTCATCCAGTAGCTTGGCTAAACCTTGCCCCTTAACCAACTTGGTGGGCTTTATCTCTAAATCAAATTCCAAAATTTTAGCGATCCATCGGCCTCTTTTCCCATCTATGTCGGGTTGTACAAGGATGTCCTTCACGGAAGCTGAAGGAACATATGCAGTTACTTTTGAATGCAAGTTATAGACTCTGAAAGCTTTAAGAGCTTTCACTAAGGCATAGACCTGTTTCTCCATGATTTCATATTTTCTCTCTGCGTCTCTTAACGCCCTGCTGAAGAAGGCGATGGGATTCTCACGCCCTTCTTCATTTCTCTGCAGTAAGACCGCCACCACTGTATCACAGGAAGCAAAAGAAAAAATCAGGAAATCCTTGGAATAATCAGGACTGATTAGCACAGGCGCCTCAGTCAATGCCTTATTTATTTGGTCGAAATATGCCCTAGGCTCAGCGGTCCATCTCACTTCATTTCCCTTCCTGAGCATGGCCGTGATGTGCTTTACTAGCTCCGAAAAATTTTAGACAAATCTCCTTAGGAAGTTAATCTTTCTTAGAAATGCCTGGACCTCTTTTTTAGACCTGGGAAGTGACAGGGTTTGAATCTCCTCCACTCTATTGGGATCAATCCTTACTCCCTCCGCCGATACTATATGGCCTAGCAGCTTGCCCTCCATCATAGCAAACAAGGACTTCTTGGGATTTAGGGAAAGACCAAATCTCCGACACTTCAAAAAAACTTTCCTTAAGTGACAGCGGTGCTCTTTATCAGACCTGGAGAAGACTGTGATGTCGTCTAGGTAGATCACTACGAACTGGTCCTTTTCTCTGATGAAGGCTATATCCATGGCTCGCTGAAATGTTGCTCCTGCATTCATTAGCCCAAATGGCATTTTGGCGTACATGAATGTGCCCCAAGGAGTGGTGAAGGCCGTTTTTTCTTTATCCTTAGGCATGACCAATATCTGATTATAACCGGAAAACCCGTCGATCATAGATATCCTGGATGCACCAGTTACCCTTTGCAGTATGTGTTCCATCTTAGGCAGGGGGTAATTGTCTTTCTTCGAGCTTCTGTTCAGATTTCTGAAGTCAACGCAAAGCCTGATTTCTCCACTTTTCTTTCTTACCGGAACCAGATTGGCCACCCATTCGGAATATCTCAAAGGGACAATGATTTGGGCGTCTAATAGCTTCTTGACCTCCTTTTCCATGACCGGAAGCAACATGGGATTTATCTGTCTCAGCTTCTACCTGAATGGCTTAGCTCCTTCCTTCAATGGGATTTTGTGTTCAATGAAAGATGTGTCATATGTCTTGAGGTCTTTGTAGGTCCAAGCAAACACGTCGGCACACTCTCTCAGCAACTCCGTGTACTCGGCCCTCTGTTCACTGCTCAGGCTGCTTGATAATCTTACAAACTTGGGCTCTTTCTGCGTGCCAGTGTTGCATTCAGCTGTATCATCATCTTCCTTCGAGACCTTTCCCTTTACTGCCACATCGTTCCCATCGAACAGTCTCTCTAAAGGGACTAGTCCTCTCGGAATGTGATTGCTAGGCAGCTGGATAATCCGATGATTAGCAATTTTGTTTAAAAACACCTCAGGGTGAGGGTCACCTTCTGGATCGAGATCTTGATCAATGTGCATCGCAGAAAATTCATCAACTGATTTGAGAAACCTTTCGAGTTCCGGATCATCCTCGGACACCTTCCAATGCTTGACATTGTCCGGCACCGAGGGCCTATATCTTATATCAACATCATTTTTTACCATGGGCGGCAGAGGAAATTTGAGCAAACTAGCTGAGACAGCTAAAGAATCGGCCAAAGTATTTTCTCCCCTCGGAATGAAAGAAATGTTAACAACCAAGAAGAAATTATCAATAAGGTCCCATACTTCATTCTGATAATTTCTGAGCCGGGGATTATTGGCACGATAAGCATTCCTTACCTGTTGAACAATCAACTCAACATCTCTGAATATTTCTATCTCTTTAATTCCCATTTCCTTTGCGGCTTTCATACCCAGAATAAGTGCTTCATACTCTGCCACATTGTTTGTGGCTTCGAATTCCAGTTTGTATGACAGGGACACAACTTCTTGACAAGGTGATATGAAAACCACTCCAGCGCCAGCGCCTTCGCTAGAAGAAGCTCTGTCAAAAAACATCTTCCACACGGAGGGGCTTTGAGGGGAAATCAGATGATCAAGGCTGGGATGTTTTTTGATTTGTAAAGAGCTTTCAGGGGCATCGATAAGCTGCAACAAACTAGACCCCAAGTCGGTGTCAAGTGCAAAGATGGGATGATTGGTGGGGTCTGCTTCATCACTGACAATATAGGCTAGCTGGGATTCTTTGTATAACCGTCTTTGTTCCCCTCCAAAGAATGGAATGGTAGCGTATGTGAGATCCATCTGTAGTGTCCCTCCAAGCTTTTTAATCCAATATCTAGACAACAACATACCAAATTTGGGGGGAACGTCAGCTACCACTATATCCATGACCACACTTTTCATGGGCAGCTGAAACAGGGAAACCACCACGTCTTTGATGACTCCTAGACACTACACTCTCCTTGAATCAAAAGAATATAAATCATGATAAGTTCTTGTTACCTCCAGTCCCAATTATTCCATGACTACCTTGGGCATAAGGTTATGGGAGGCTCCTGAATCCATGAGACAATTATGCAACACTTTATCATGTATGTTCAGGGATGTGTAGAAGGGGGGGGATGAGTCATCTCTGTCTTCTACCATGGGGCCTAAGATGACGGCTGGCTTCTCATATTGAAGGTTTACTGAGTCGGAGGGGGGCTGGGGGGACTCAGACTGTAGCAGCTTGGAGAGAGATCTTTTAAAATCTTCATTTTTAATCAGCTCAGAGATGGGGACAGGGATCCTGATCTTTTGAATTTCATGTTCAAAATTAAAGGATGGAATGGGCTTAGGAGCTTCCCTCACCTCAGTGGCAGGTTCTTTGACTACTGGCAAAGTTCTTTGAGCTCTCTTTTCTTTAGTTGTGGTCGCTGCAACTTTAGTAGGATTATCTGCTATGAGGGGCTGGTCTTGGCTATCAAAGTCTCCTTCTTTCTTCCTTGACCTGAGATTGTATTTGTTAGAGGTATGACCGACCCTTTCTCCCTTTCCTAACTCATGGATCTGAATATTCATCAGGGATTCTTCATATGCAAACTGAGTCAAATGGGGAAAAGGAGGAGCTTCCTCAACACTGTGAATTTCAGGGTCAAATTCATCTATCTCCTCTCCTTCCTCATGAGTAACCAGGTTATTTTGGAGAGGGGTTTGAATCCTTTGATCCTCTCTGTCCTTTTCCCTTTGTTCCCTTGGGAAGGCCTGTGGTCCATTTTTATTAGGTCTCCTGAAACCTCTATTATCAGTGTTCTGAGGATTTCTGTACATGGGCTTCCTTTCTAACTCCCACCTTTCCATCTTGGCAGCAAGCGATTTTATTGCTCTAGCTGTCTCATCTGTCTGATGGGACAGGGGAGGGGAACTGGATGAGGAATATTCAGGCCTGTTCTTGGACCTATTTCTATCACCCGCGCTCCTGAGTTGGTTGACGGCCAATATGTTAGATTCTACCTCCATGGCCGCATCCTGCATGAGAGCCAGCGTAACAACTCTTCTCTCCCTTAGCAGTAGGCATAAATCAGGATCAAAAGCACTGGAGTAAGTGATCTTTGCAGAAGCTTCGGAGGGTTTTATCTCAACAGGGATTCTGTTGTACATTTTATTAAATCTCTTGGAGAAATCAGAGACAGAATCTCCTTCCTTTCTCTTCAACGACCCAAACTCTGTCATGTAATACATGAAATCTTTTTTATCTCCCCATTGTCTCAAAAAGGCATTGTCTAGTGCTTTGATCCCATCAATAGATCCAGGAGGCAGGGCCTTGAACCATTTTCTAGCCTCTCCTTGGAGGTCGTGGACAAAAATTCTCATCCATACATCCGCATGCATGATAACATTATCATCCGCGAAGGTATAAAAGGTTGCTAGGTGCTCTTCAGCAGCTATGTCCCCCTAGCCTGTAAACTTGRGCAGCTGCTTGAGGTAACCATCTGTCGGGAGGGCATTGAGGGGCTGAGGTAACATAAGGGGAGAATACCTAGCGGCTTTATAGCTTCCATTCTGGTCATAGGGGGATTAGCACCAACCATAGGAATATTAGGTGGAGGAGAACTTGGAGGAGAAGGAGTTCGCGAAGGGGCTACGAGAGATGAGTCTCGAAGTGGAGTGGGAAACAAGAGAGGATTTAAGGAGAAAGATAACAAGCTCAAGTCAACAGGTGCTCCTCCTTGTGCAAGAGTGGGGAAATCTTCTGTGGTCGTGGGTCTACGCCAAGATACAACTTCAGAGGAGAGGGGAGTGACAAGGATTTCTCCCTCCAATCCCAGACCAGGAGGGGGAAACTCAGCAGGAACACTCCCAAAATTCAGAAAACGGGAAGCTTGTGAAGGAGGTCTACTAAGAAACTGACGAGGAGAAAACAGAGTTCTTACAGAAGGAGATGGCGGATTACCTGTTTCGGTGGTGGAAGTTGCTTCTTCAGGGGCCTTTCCTTTTCTGAGAACCACCTCTGGATCAGTTTCAGGTGTAGCTAGGGGCAGCTGTGGATGAGACCACGTGTGTCTTCCTCTAAAAGCCACAATTGATAGAGCAGGTTCTCCCCAGCGGAGTCATCACAATGGAGTCGCCAGGTGCACAACAACAATCTTGATAATTCTGATATCTGATGCACCTTCAGAATCAGTTAATCGTTGTCATTCAATCCTGGGGAAAATATTCAACTTCGTCCCCGACAACAGTGCCAGAAATGTTGGCGACGGAAGTCACCCCTAGATTGCAGTAGGAGCAGAGCCCGACGCCCATTAGTTTATGTCATGATTTGTTTAATGGGGTGATCAAACATAGGCTATCTCAAACGACGTGGTTCCAATTCCGAAACTAGGCTAGGCATGCATGGGCAAGTGAGGTCTTAGATAACTTTAGATAATGAGTTGTAGTAAGGGTGAGTAGGGGGGAGACTTGTATCAGAGAAATGAAAAGGTCTGTCATAAACATCAGGTTCCTAACAGACTGTGGAAGAAGACATTTAAACGCAAGATCTTCTTACGATCAAACGCAGAAAACCAGAGAAAACAATAGTGCCACAATAAATCCTTTATCACAACATAATTGCCATAATTCGTGCGAATTAGTCGATCACAAACTCTCTTGGTATAGATGAAAACTAGATGGAGTAAGAGAGACTGTCTGTCATAAAATAAGAAATCTCACATACAGATGCATAACCAGAGAACTAGAGTCTGTTAAAACTTTACAATCGGGAGCTTTGCTCTACCATCAATCATACAAAAATGGCAAAACTGCCTACATATACTCCTGAATCCATTCCGCCCAACAGAGGCATCTCCTCAATCAAATCTGTCTTCTGTTCCCCTGTCATACACCACTTTAATTCAGCATGGCTCGTTCCAGGTGGTAGCCGAGCCCTCTTGAATGTTGACTTGGCGTGTGCAGGCTCTTCTGGCTAGTCGAGGACATAGGCATGGCTTCTGTGGGAAAACCAATACAAAGGACCATTGCGGGTGGAATTCCTTTCGGGACCTCCATATCTCGCAATTAATGAGTGAGGCGAGGTTTCAACCACCCCCTCTCTTCTTCATTCTTCCCAAACAAGTATCAGGATCGAGATCAGGTCGAACCGGCACTTGGAGAACACAATGGTCCCTTCTGCAACTAAACCCAGCGCTTTAGCCCTTTGCGCAGTTCCTTCTATCGCCCTCAAGTGACCACGGGATATGACCCTGTGTTGATTCCCAAAGCGCTTTCGGCATTCGCTAATGGGAGGAGTTAATCCTTGCCTTTTGTAATCGCGATGAGCGAAACGCCAAGGAGGATTAATCTGGCGCCACGCACGCCTCTGGATCAAACGGTTCTGAACTCTCCCGACAACGCTATGGGTCCCAGGTCTTGGACGCTCTCATCACTTCGCGTCTCGCGATAAGGAGGAGGATGCCTATCATGCTTTAAAGCCACGATAGGCGAAACGACGACATGTCTTGGTCGCACGCCACGCGTCCCTCTGGATGGACGACTGAGATCACCTCCGTGATATTGTGGGCCCATTATTAAAAACTCTTTTCACTTCGTGATTTGTCAGTTCGCGGGTCGAAGACCCTCGGATTCTCTTTTAAAACTCTCGCTCCCCGAGATAGCGATACGAACCGGGCGCCTTCCTGGTCAGCGCGCTTTACATGTAACCGTCGGCTAGGGCTAGAGTACAAACGCCTCTCGCAACTCGCGGCTTCGCGAGTTGGAGTATCGAACTTTGGCATCCTTCCCTCGTGAAGTCCCGAGACGCGATAGTCAGCGCAGGTTGACCCCCTCCGGGCACTTTTCGTAACTCAAAATCTCGCGTAACCAAAAGACATGGTCCGCCCTTCGAACTCACGAACCTCGAGTTCGAGAAATGACTATTGCGCTTATGTTGATCGCGATTGACACCTCTTGAAAACATTTTTGTGCCATACTTGGCGCGATTCGGATAACCTGCGATTTCCCATCAACCGTTGTTCTGCTCTGTCGCTGAATTCTTTCCGCTGAAGAATGAAATGCCCGCTCGCTTGATTTTAAGTCTGAAGAAGACTTCTTCTGTGTGTTGTGCTCAAACGTTTTTCGCGCCACTTGTAGATCTGAACATTCTTAGGCCCGAGACAAGAAATATCGCTAACAAGTTGCATACGCAGGAAAAGGTGTATATAATGCAGGTGGAACAACAGTCCACTCTACATTTTTTATGCCTTTTAACAAGTCACAGTTTCTTCCACTTAGCAAGGAAATGTTAGATACCTTGTCTAAGCTTTATGACGAACTGCAACTTGTATTTATAGATGAGGCATCTTTGATTGGAATTCACTTCTTGTATTCCATTAACAACCAACTACGAATCATAAAACATGTGCACATGAAATACTTTGGAAACATTGACAAGATATTTTGTGGGGATGTTTACCAGACACATCCGATCCAAGATTCTTTGATATTTGAACAACCTATGGTTAACATGCAAACAGTGACACATGTCTTCTGGAGGGACAATATTAAATGCTTTTAATTTCATACTACAATGCGCTAGATAGATGAAACATTTATTGCAATTCTGAATAGAATGTGGACAAACAACCAAACACATGATGACTTAACATATATCAATTCGAGGTGCTTGTGACCTGCACCAACATACCCAACCGTACCTTACCTATTCTTCACAAATAAGGATGTTGCAATGCATAACAGGTACATGTTATCGTTCATGCTTGGCGATGATATCATCATCAATTCAATTGACCTAGAAGAATAAAACCATGGAAATGTGCCACGTCGTGAACATACAACCACTTTACCTTTGCACCTTGTCCTGAGATTACAAATGTTGGTTGAAATATATGCATGCAACTATGATTCATAGGATGGCTTGGTCAATGGTGCAGATGGAATACTCAAAGGCTATACCAAAATAGAAAAACTTGATGTCCTTTGGATTAAGTTCCATGAACCGCATATAGGCAAGCGACAATCAAGTAAGTTGGCTTATCTATATAATTCAAACACTGCAAGTGATTGGATACCTATCTTGCGAATATCAAATCCAATATTGACATCAGCAAACACAGGTCGACTGAAGATTCAAAAACAGTTTCCAATTAAACTTGCATGTGCATGTACAGTCCACGGATCGCAAGGACTAACACTTGATAGTGTTGCATTTCATCATTGTCCCATGTCAGAAGCATAGACTCCTTGTGTTTACTAATTCCTCTTACAAAAGATAATTTCAAATTCAAACAGAAAGTTGATATTGAAATGCAACGCCTCAGGACTACCGCAAAATGGCATCTGCAATATGATTACCAATTCATACAAACAAACTCATATGTATCAATTGTCTTGCTTAACAAAGGAAACTTACATGCACACATGGATGATATACTCAATGACTATGATACAATGAAATCTGATATTCTGTGCTTGTAGGAAACATACATGGCATTATGCATGCAAAACAAACAATTTCCAAATCACAATTGCATATCAAGTTACATTACACATGGGGTGATGTTATTGGTGAAAAAACATGTAACAATTTTGGAGCATATACATTTTGAAGAAAATAATGTTGAGATGGTGCTTGCAAAAATATTTTTCCATGGAACAAAAATTGCAATACTGAATCTGTATGTTGCTCCCCATGCAACATTCTCCAACATACTAAATGTTCTTTCCAATGCATTAGACCATTTGCATCAAAACGAAACCGTTGTGATTGTAGGAGACTTCAATATTGACATGCTACAAAATAATGCCAGAACAAAAGAATTTGAAAACTACAAGTGCAAATACAAGGTTTAGGGTTTAGTCTCCCCTTTCTTTTGAACAACACAAGCCATGTACAAAATATGCTTACTGACCATGTATGGTCGAATGTGCCCATCTCTCAATAAATCATCTTTATCTTAGACACATATTGGTCTGATCATGATACAATTGGTATTGCACTTGAATTATGAGATATACATCAAACATATTGCAAATTTATATTTATATGTTTGAAAGCATATATGTCTAGCTTGTTGCAGAAAACCAAATTATCCAACTTCTTAGTTTTCCCTGGTTTGTACACATACTGGTCTGGTCACCATACAGTTGGTATTGCACTTGAATTATGAAATATACATCAAGCATATTGCATAATCATATTTCTATGCTTCAAAGCATATATGCCTATCTTGTTGCATAAAATCGAGATATCCAACTTCTTAGTTTTCCCTGTTTTGTAATTGATTTTGGTCACAAATGATTTTACTACACACACACACACACACACACACACACACACACACACACACCTGGATGAACAAAATAAAAATAAAAATTATATACACACACAGATAGATCGATCGATCGATCTATCTATCTATCTATCTATATATATAATACCAATAAATTATATTAAACAATATTAAAATGATATTAATTATAATAAAATATAGTTATATTACTAACATATCTCTCTCTCTCTCTCTCTCACACACACACACACACACACACACACACACACACACACATATATATATATAAGTGCATGTTACATACATTTATATTTAAAAATATATTTTCTAATAAAAATATATACTTTAAATAAAATAATATTATAATACTAATAAATTAAATTAAACAATGTTAAAATAATATTAATTATAATAAAATATAGTTATATTAGTATTTCTTTTAAACACTAATATGAATTATGAAATGTCATTGATTATGTGTCATACATTATTATACAATCCCAGTGGACTTAATGGTTAAGAACATGTGTTTCCCCTTTCGAGATTATAGGTTCAAATCGAGAGGGGGTGGGGTATGTTTACCTCCATAGGCTTTAGTAATCAAATCATTGTATTGAGGGGGTCTCTTGTCCCACAAACAAGGGGGTTTCATACACCAATTTGGTGGTTGGCTTGGTCATGATCCTAAAAACAGATTATTGTTATTATTACTATAGCTCTCTCTACCTTGGTGTAATCTATGCACATCTATACATATATTATACATGAAAAACACCAATGGGTACATATGTATGCCTTCTTTTTTCACACACACATATTCTTTCATTATATATATATATATATATATATATATATATATATATATATATATATATATATATATATATAGATAGATAGATAGATAGATAGATAGATAGATAGATAGATAGATAGATAGATAGATGTGTTTGTGTGTGTGTGTGTGTGTCAATTGGGTTTAGCTTGGGTGGTTGGGAGGAATGCTTGTTATCCTCCCTACCCATGGTCACCTCCTTTCAAATAAATATTCGAATGACTTCTATAAAATATAATTAGATATAATTATAAGATTTAAAGATATTAAAGATATCTACATAAATATTATTTTGACCATTTCTCGATTTGTATGTGTCGTACTTGCGCAAGGGCCATGCTAATCCTCTCTATGTAAAGAGACATCCAATAAAATTGGAAGGACATAGAGAGGATTAGCATGGCCCTTGCGCAAGGACGATACAGACAAATCGAGAGATGGTCCAAATAACACTTATCTAAATTTCTTTTATATATAAAAATCTTATAAATATATCTACATACTTTTATTTATGGGAATTTAAGTATATTACATTTTTTTTGTTTACAATTGTGTGATTTTCTCTTATATATTAATTTTGGAGTTTCTATTGTCATTCTTCTATTTACAAATGACATTTTATATTCATGTCTCACTTGGTGAGGGGTCTCTATAAACAACGACATGCTTTGGGATCCTCATAGGCTACAAGGAAATTTGAAAAAGCTAAAAATCATGGCTTTCAACATCTCCAAGCAAGAGGCGAACCAAGTGATTCTCATCTACATAGGTGAGAGGGTTGAGATGGTTGCATCATATGTATATTTGGCGATACTATCTATTAGACCACGCTTTAGTTGAAAGTTGTAACAAAGTCTACACTGAGCAAGGGTTACATAGCTCTCATCACCCTTGATGAGCATTGCTTTCAACTTCACTTTTAAGACATTCAAGCAAAGATCTTCCTCTTCCACTCATTGGTTACACCCACTATCCTATATGGGTCCAAGATTTGGGGACCATACCTTTTGGAAATATACCATATTTAGATAGAGGGTATTTGTCTCAATGTCATCCAAACACATTCATGCCAAAAGGTTAGTTCCTTAAGGGATAATTCTCATGGAGTTTGGTATTGGAACACTCATTGCTTTGATGATATTCCAGTTGGCGACAATGATACACAAGCTTAGGTGGATGACCAACTCTTGGTTTGGTTACTTTGTGTAGCCATATATAGCACTTGGGTCCTCTATGTAGTGATCTAGTGATGTTGATATTGACAAGTCACTTCCACACAACATCTTGGTGAATGCTCTAAAGCTTTCCAAGAGAGAGATAGAGAAAAGCATTTAGATTGAGATTTACAAATTCTACCTTCTGTCCGCGTGGTTGAATCCTAAAGAACCACTTTACCCAAACCTCCATCACTACTCTAGTTTATATCTTCACTTCCAAGATCAATGGATTCATCAAACCCCATGGATAGTCCAGACTTTAGTTTCCTTGCAATTTGAGGGTTCCTATATCACAACTCAAACTATATTCCCTCGGCTTTGCATTGATACAAAAGCATGATATTTTTCAGGAGCACCGTACATGTTAAATATGTTCTTCAGATCTTAAGATCAAGGAACATTGTATTCATATGATCCCATTCTTATGAGATCGAAAGGTGGTTCTACTTTGTCTTCAGGGACTCACCTTGATGCTTGCACCGGTTTTTCATGGATTGTGAGGACCAAAGGTGCTTAGCCCTTTTCTTCCATGATGTGTTTAACCTATGTTGATGACTTTCCAAAGTTAAGTTGTCCATAGTGCATTATGGTAGGTTGATTACTTATTTCTTCCATTGTCCTCACAATCTAAGTAGAAAGATAATCCTCAATCGACATCTTGGCTCAAGTAATAAGCATGTGAGGTGTCATAGATCTAGTGATATCATTGGCCTCATCAACATCACAATGCACACACTTTTTAACAACATTGAATATTAAAAGTGTTTCTCCCATGGGGCAGGATTCTTCCTTCTCTATCGAACTTTCTTCTTCATGAGTCTCCTTAATGTTCCTCATTTTGACAAGCTTAATCTTGTAGCAAAAGGACCTTCTTTCCGACCACAAATCTAACAAGAATCCTACAGAAGTTTTAGACATGATTAGAGTTCTATTATGATCTAAGTTTTAGGCATGGCAAAATGATGCCTCAAGGATTTTGCCCAATTCTGAATCAATCTAGATTGTGCAGGATTTTTTGGAATTAAATAGTGTATAGGTTTTGAAATTCCCAATGAATATTTCAAGTAGACATCCACTCATCATCAATTCAAATTATCAAAAAAATAAAAAATTTAAATTGATTGTAACTCTATTTTTCTTTATGTCATCAAATTATGACAATTAGACGAAAGTTTACTATATGATTAGACAACTCCTAAATCTTCTTTGGATTCTAATGAGAAAAACTTCTAGGGCACTCAGATTCTACACAAATAATCACTTGAATCTACTAGTCCAACAATTTATCGCCTGATTTCAGGCAAATATCTCCGAAAAAAAATCTTATTTTATAAAATCTTTAGCCTGTTGCTTAAATTATTGATTGACCAACATGGGTGCGTGACTTAATAAGCATGGTCTCAAACGTAAGAGGTGAGGTCAGCCAATGGAAAATCAAAAACTGAAAAGAGAAGGTAGCGTTGCGAGCACAAAAGGCCACATGCGTCACGATTTACATTTTATTTCCTCGTAAATGACTTGTAAAAGTGGGCCCAATATCACAACATGGCATGGCAAAATTGCCGAAGGCGCCGAGTTGTGGAGTCAACTTTGAACAGGGAAAATGACGCAATAGTCGGTCCCAAACCCAGGATCGATCCCCCACATGGGCGTCTATTCAACGTACCGACACCAGGAACTTTGCAGTTGGACTCTTGTGCGGGGACCTTGTAGTTGGACGATCTGTCTGTCAGAAAGCGGTAATTCATTTATTTTTACAGGCTGTATTGAGTCAGACATTGTGTCCGGTGACCTCTCGAGGTTATTTCAAGGAAATAGATAAATTTTCAAGATCCTTTTGCGATTTGTCTTCACTAGAATTTAGCGATGTAATATTTTGTAGTTAAGTTCATTTCAGTCTTCGCAAACACCTGTTCCGCATGTAAAATAGTAATGATTTCATGAAAGAAAAAAAAAGGAAGCTAAATTTCCATCCGAAATTATCGATTTCATACCAGGTTTATTTTACCTTTATAAGATTCCCCCGGTGACCTCTCGAGGTAGGTTACTTCAAGGAAATAGATAAATTTTCAAGATCCTTTTGCGATTTGTCTTCACTGGAATTGAGCGATGTGTAGTTAAGTTCGTTTCATTCTTCGCAAACACCTGTTCCGCATGTAAAATAATAATGATTTCATGAAAGAAATAAAAAAAAAGCTAAATTTCCATCCAAAATTATCGATTTCATACCAGGTTTATTTTACCTTTATAAAGATTCCTTATTTTTAATGCTCTTTCCGGTTCCATGGCAGAAAAACGAGGGCACGACTCGCGATATCCGTGCCCTGGAGCGGAATAAATTATTGTCTAATTAAATATCATCGTTGTTGAGTCAAAATCCTGCGACGTGTGGCTGTGAGTCCGCCAGTCGCGTTCTCGGTCCTATCCTGAGAGTGGAAGGAAGCAGCATCCAAAGGCGGAGAAGTCAGACACGTTTCCAGATTGGCAGGTTTTGAAGTTCCGGTAACTTCTAATTTTGTTTTCTTTATTCGGTACTGTTAAAAAGGCTTTCAAGAGAGGCTAACTTGGGGAGGCTTTATCCGGGGAAGCGCTGGACGACTACCTATATTACACCTTCTGCGGAATTTTCCAACGGAAAACTCTGATCTGGAGCTCAACAGGCCGTATCCGAGGCCGGCTTCATCTCGCAGCAGAAAAGGTGCAAATATTTCAAACTCTCTCATTGCTTGCTTTATTTCCCTCCTTCGTTACTTCAGGTTTTAGTTTTTTCTCTGCCTTTGTTGTTTCAGTTTTGGTAAATAGGATGTCACTTTAAGCCATGAGAATGTTTGTGATTCCCGGAGGCGAAGTAGATTTTTTTAATTTTGACGTGTGGTGCTCTTAACCGCAAATCACAAGAGGATCTGGTTCTGAGATCGTAGATGTATCATTTTACGTTCCTTGCTTCTCTTTCCGCTGAGAGTTTTCATGGGGATTGCAGCTTTTGCTTTCTTGCTGTTTGTATCTTTATTTTCGTTCGGAGTTTAAAGCTTCGACATGTGCTTTCTGAGTTCTCAGGTGTTACCTGCCGAACGGTTTTTAAAGCGTAGTTTTTTACTTTGAGCTCCCTTGTCTTATTCTTCCTGCACCGACATGCTTGTCATTCCGAAAGATCTCAATCTTTCTGCTCCGATTCGAACCTGTGATCTGAACCGTATCAGCACGTCAAGATTCATTTGAAATTTCGCAGATTATAAAGGTGTATTATTTGAAATGCAAAATCCCTGTAAACTTGACAACGCTGTAATGCGAGGCGATATTATTTATTTGCATGAAAAGCTAAGAAAGTCGGATTTTGTTTCCAGTTTTCTCCCATGCACTGGTCTTTCTCTCGGAAATTTACTAATTTTATCTTTTAATGCGAGGCTATATTATTTATTTTCATGAAAAGCGAAGAAAGTCGGATTTCATTTCCAGTTTTCTCCCATGCACTGGTCTTTCTCTCGGAAATTAACTAATTTTATATTTCATTATAAGAATATCCTATCTTAATTGTTTCAACCCTCCAAATCGTGCTGAGCTGCCAAAAGTTTGTCAATGGCAACTGTCAGAGGGTTGTGGTCTCCACGTCATTGCTGTTATGCGAGGCCATATTTAGTTATTTGCATGAAAAGCGAAGAAATACCACGGTTTGTTAGATTTCATTTCCAGTTTTCTCCCTGCAGTAGTCTTTCTCTCGGAAATTTACTAATTTTATCTTTTGTTTATATGAATAATCTATCTTAATTGTTTCAACCATCCCAATCGTGCCGAGCTGCCAAATGTTTGTCAAGCCACTGGCAGACTGTTACGGTCTCCGCGTCATTACTCTAGACTCCGCGTCATTACTCTAGATATCCTCTAGAGCAATGACGCGGAGACCGCAACCGTCTGCCAGTGGCTCGACAAACATTTTCCGTCGCAAACTTGTGATAAATAAGTTATCATTCAGATTAATCCAATCCCTTCTGGGCTGATGGGATTGGATTAATCTGATTACTTATTTCTGAAAAACTGCAAAATATACGTGTACAATGATCGCTTGTATGTGGTCATCAATAAACACACTCCACACTGCCATGTCTCTGTTTAAATTCCAGCGGTTGCGTCCCCCGGCTTCGATCTGCGAACCTGAAGGACTCAAAACCCTTGCCACATGGTCTACTTCCAGAAGGATCGGATTAATCCGATAACTTATTTATCACAGGTTTGCGATGGCAAATATTTCTCCGGGTCATCAACAGAGTTTTACAACCCAGTGAAATGGTGATAAATTGTGTAGACCTCCCATGCCAATTTATTAGTGGTTACTGTAGATGGCCCAAGCCATGGTGGGAACGTAAATACTTAATTGGCACAGCGTTGGGTTTTAGCCATAAACTTTGCCGGCCCAAAAATAAAAAAATTCTTAAATTTTGAGAGTAAGAATATTACATTGCTATGCATTTTTCCAAAGTTATCCAGAAAGACCTTTTCAATAGAAGGTCGTGCTTACCTATAATAATCAATAATCAATTCCACATTCCAACTGTGGCTTGGATAGTTTTCTTTGGAGAGGTCCTTGCCATAGGGTATAGAGAATCTAACTACTATTGAATAAATGAGTGAATCATTCACCCTCCAATACGCCTTCTTCTGCGATATCACGACAACTGTTCTGCAGGCAATAATTTCTGCACCCAATTAGTTCCTGACTAACAAATACTTTCTGTCTATGCACTTCAATCAGATTAGGTAGTTGAAAATGAACATATGTGTCCATCGATTAAATAAACTCGTCCCTAGGTGATTCCTTGTGCAGTATTAATCCTGTGAAAATCATTAGCTTAAAAAATTCGTTGATAGGCTAGATGTATGTTATTCTTATTTAGTGCTTAAAACTCCATACCTTTTAGGAACCACGTTTTCAACGTGGCTTGGGAGATCACCCTGACTGCCTCTAAAACTTGTATCGACCAGGGTACTGTGTAGCTGCTTATGAAGTGGTGCTTAGGATTACTTCCTATTTATAGAAAGTATCATTAAGTGCATTGAAATGAAGCATAACAGCAAAGGAACTGGCTTTTAAGCATGATGAGGCTTTAATGATTGCAAGTGAATAAACCAAGGTTCTAAATTTTTGCATTGGCACTGATGCTAAATAATTACCATATCACTGGCTAATTTTAAAATCACTTTGGTTAGATTATTGAGGACTATTCCCGGTTTACTAGGCCTATCAGATTCAGAACCAAATATAGAAAGATCCTTAGAGTTGCATAGAGTTGCAGTGATTCATACTTCGGGATTCGAGAAAATTGGTGAATCTCTGATCAATTATGAAATGTCTCAGTTATAATTCGTGCTTCTTAACAGTTATATCCAATGGATTGAAGCATGTTGAAGCCCTTAACAGTATGTGGACATACCATCTCTGGTTATAAATCTTTGTTTCTTCCATTTCATCTGAAATTTTATTTTATTAAATTGGATGGATGTTTAAGCCCTTAACAATATGCGGACATACCATCGTTGGTTATAAATCTTTGTTTCTTCCATTTCATCTGAAATTTCATTTTATTAGATTGGATGGATGTTTAAGGTAGACTAAATATTTTAAAATACAAACGAGGTATTAGTTCATTAATAAACAAGAAGGATAAATATATTTTATTAAATAAAGTCAGAAGATAATAATCAACCATCACAATTTTCAATTCCGCTCTGCCATTTTCACTACGAGAATTCGAGAATATGAGAGTGGCATCGTTGTCGGAAGGGGAAATGCAACTGTAGAAACGATGGCAAGCGCATCTCGGACTAGGCATCGGAACAGTCCACATTGGAACATCAAAGGGCCAATCGGCTTTACGGAAAGCTCGTGTTAGTTCCATGTGGGTTATCATCCTCTGCTGTGTTCAACTGTTGGAGAATCCCACCATTATGATTCTCAAGTCCGACGGAACTGGGAGTGTGCTGTTGCTACTTCCTTAGGCATGGAGAGAAGTTTACGCCAATTGAGAGGAAGATTCAGCTCAAAGATCTCTCTCCTGGTTATAGCTGGACTTAAAGATTATGCATTAGAGGCTTTGGATGGAGTGAAATGGAGAAACTTTGAAGATACTTGTGGTGCCATCGACACACATAAGAGGATTTTCGGCAAAGACCGAAAAAAAAAATTGTCCTCTCATAATTAAACCGGAAAAGGAAATCATGGGACACTTCTCAGAAAAGTTAGACTATTGTTGTTCAACAATAGAGAAAAACAAAATGTTTGCAACAAATGCATTGACAGGATGGTAGTAGGAAGATTATTAAAAAAAATACATTAATCTTTTTCTTAAGATAGAGAGATTATTTTAGCACAATAACAACATGTTGAGAGAATATCTCAGCCATACATCAAAATAGGAGTTAATTAGTTGGAAGGAATCCCTCATATCCAACTATATTTAACGACTTCATGAAACTTAAAATAAAACTGCTCATATAGAGACAAACTCTACTTACAATGATCAATAATAGTAAGGACTACAACCTCTAGTGCGATCAAGTATCACACATGAGACAAGTAGGAGTTATTCATTCCAACACACCCCCTTAATGAGTACTTGTCTCAATCTCTATCGGGTTAGATTTTCATGAGCATCTAGTCTTCTACAACACATTTTCCCCTAGAAATCGAGGATGCTCATTATCAACAAAGTTTGTCTTTTGTTTCAACTAGGGATTTCTTCTTCTAGAAATCACCAATTTGTAGAAGTCCATATAAAGGAACAACCATCCACCGGAATACATGGTTACTTAACCACTGCAACCGCATGTCTAGTAGGAATTCCTTCAAGTACATGGCTCATTCAAATTCTTGATGAAATCCCCCCAAATGTGCAACCAATTCCATCAACATTCTATGCACTAACCAGTGCAACAAATGCACCCACTCTTGGCTGACACATGTCCCTTGAGTCTTACCTTGTTTTGACACACAAAACAACTTGTATATAAGTTTTTGGTCCCATAACAACACCTTGAGTCCAAAACCAACATATGATCCACTCATAGAACATTCAACCGACACACAACCCACTCCTCCGAGTGTTAAAAAAACCTCCTTATATGGGTGAACAAACTCCCCCTTCAAGGAAATACAATAGGTGGTTATTTCAGGAACTCAACTCAACTATGCCATATGGGCGTGCATCCACTGCCCTCATGCTCAAGCAAGATTGAATGGCCAATTCAACTTATGCACCCAAGCATGAGGATGCACATGCAAATGTTCTAATTAAGTTGCACTCACTTATACATCATAGAGCCAACATGGGTGCATTACAAATGGGGTCATTTGGTTCTTGTCTCTGACACACCAAAACATCCTTTGTTCATCTCGAACACACCAAGAAAGCTATCCATCTCAACTCAGATACACCAGGCCATCTAATTCTCAACTTGGATCCACCGAGAAATCCATCAACTCGAACACACCAAGTAATCTTCATACCACTGGTATCAGAACCAGTGAATCTTTTGGCACTGTCACTCACTGACACACAACAACAAATCTATGTATTGTGCTTCATTCACAAATACATGATACATATAGGAGAGAAAAAAAGGACACCATATTTGTGTAGATCCATTCCTTCTACACACATAGAAACTCAACTTCTAGAGCAACGCCACTACTTTCACTTCGACATGGGAACTATTCCCATCATATTTGGACCAAAATCCAAAAATAAGAAAATTCTTTGCTAAAATCAAAACATCTTTGTTCTCCTATCATAATTCCACCTCGTTATTAAATTTTCCATCAACACTGGTCTAATGCAACTTTACTTAACCTCCCTTGACAACCAACCAATAGTTATTCACCCAAGCAAGATGTGTTTCATGTGAAAAGGTTTTCAATACCCAAGAATAGCATTATTGAACCAACTCGAAGAAATCAACAATATAGGTATCTATCACATGTACATCTCACCAAATATATCGTAGCCTCTAGTAATCATGTTACTTGCACATCCTAGTGCATGTCATCCTGACTTGTGCACTACAAAGAGAACCAACACTACACGGTGATAGGCAGTCTTCGAATCGTAACCTTTATGGGTGCTACAACCAACTCTCATTACCACGATCGATATTGGAAATATATAGCAGGCGTATCATATACCACGGGTTACATTAACCACACATCCAAACATATATCAAGCCAGTCCACAAAGGTAAGTACATGGTACTCTTAGCCAATCGATATGGACAGTCATACAATCTATTTCCACAACTTTTCATCCTCCACTAGCAAAGAGATCGATGATTGCAGGTTCAACAAAGTGCCACAAAGGAATAGCAATATTCAATCATAAACATGCACATTATCATGCCATGAACTTCAAACATCCTTCGGATTGCAGTTTCGTCGTCTTGGCCTGAATTGTAGGCCCCGTGACATCTAAAACTGATTTCTTTCAACAACCCTTTAAAAGTTGAACTTGGCTCCAAAGCCTCTCACACCATAAATTTCTGAGAATTGTGGCAGAGATAACAACGTAAATCACAAATGCCCCCATGCTCTTCACCTCTAGAATAAACTTGATGCTCCATTTCTCTCCATGCAACAACCCCTCCTTTCTCATAGGCAATGGATCTACATGTAGTTAAACCTGCCTTTCGTACACAAACCCATAAGGATCTTATGCTTACAAAGGATGAACATCATCATATAATGCAGACCTTTCCTCTCTTGCCTTCCTTTCATCCTCAAATCCTTCTACACAGCTTGTACGAACTCAATCTCATTGCTCTAAGCTTGCAGGTTCCCTTTCATAGTAGAAAGAATTCCATATAGTAGCAAGAGACACACTTATTCATATAGATATGCTTTCCAATTAGTTTACCCAATCCTCTCTTCACCATGAGATAAGATCCCTCACAATTTTCATTAATTCCATACTCTATTCAGTGACACCACATTCATGCAAGAGCCTCCATCAATGGACCACAT
>ML798130.1:547817-570296 GCA_009831015.1 Picea engelmannii
ATTTTTTTACATCAACAGCACTTCACAAGCATGAAAGACCGATTCTAAATATCATCCTTAGCTTGCTAGAATCCAAAGACTAACAAAACTTCTCCGACAGTTAGATTCTCATTCCTAAAAGGAACGAGAAAATATAAACTACAGCCGAATCCATGACAAAGAAACACAAACTTCTCCGACACTTAGATTCTCATTCCTAAAAGGAACGAGAAAATATAAACTGCAGCCGAATCCATGACAAAGAAACTCAATCAGAGAATACGCAACAGGAGCATTCAAATCCAGCATAGGACCATTCCTCACTATATCAATTTTTTTTTTAAGGAAATAGGGTCCCTTTCGCCATCCCAAATAAAAAATAGCAAACTCCCTCTTGGCGATACAAGAGCTCTCTTTGACAGGTTATCAGCCTCTTCATTAGATTTTCTGTAAATGTGCTGAAATATGGCTTCTTGAAAATTTCCTACAATTCAATAAATTCAGACTTTTTCTCTTTGTGCAATCTTTTATTGAAAATGCAAGTTGCAAGATTCCTTTCCATGCAACATAAATACGGTTGACACCGTACCTTCACTTCAACAAATTCAGACTTTTTCTGTCTTTTGCAATCTTTTATTGAAAATGCAAGATGCGAGGACACATATAACTTTTAAGAGGGGATTTTATAGGATGAAACATCTCCATTTAGTTTGAATTTTTAAAAAGTTGGGAATTCTTAAAAAGGTGTGTGGATAAAAAGAATTTGTCATATTTATTATACTCCTAGAATTGAAGATAAATTAAGTATTTTTTCTTAAAATGATTTTTCTAAACTTTTAACTCATCCTGATTTAGGAATGTTTATTTTAAAGATTTTTAAACACATAAATAAAATTTCAAAGAAAACCAAGTAATTTCTTACTTTTTTTTTCAAGTCTAAGACATCAATGTTGGTCTTCAATGGACAGTAATAACCATCATCATCATCATGGTCATCATTATTCTCAATCATCCTTGTGTCAATGGGAACAACCACAAGGGATTTATGCCTCCTACTAACATAATGCTTGATTGGTTGTGGTGTGAATATGTTTGTTGCTCAACTTTCCCCCCTCTCTCTATGCAAATATAAAAATAAAACCCTCTCTGTGCAATTTTTTTTTTAAATTACTCTCACTGCCTTCATAAAAAATTCTCATTACTAAGTCGGATACACCTAAAAATCTATGCATCTTCAAATTGTTGCTACAACATGAATACCTTTGTATACAAAAAATTAATCCCACGTTGATTGAGAGATGTAATCCACAACAACATATAAGTTCCAATGTACCATGATCATTATGTGAATGGGGGTATCCACAAGGGAGTGGTGCCTCCTAGTGACATAATAATTGATTTCTTGAGAAAGTTTCATAGTTTAATTGGGTTATCAAATATGGTTTAACTCTCCAAACATCTACATACATTACTTTTACACTTTAAAGAAAAATAATAAATCATTATTTACTTGTCCACGAGATTACTCCACTAGCCAATCTACATTACAATAATCAACCAATAGCGATGCATATTTTAAACTTCCACCAAATGTTAAACCAATTCTTTGTTATTTGTTGGTTGTATTCTACTCACTAGGGGGTTAAAGACATAGAGTTCGTTGAGCTTTACTAATAAAACCCCAAGGTGTCGACATATTCAATCTTCAATCGAGGGCCGAAGAAGGTCTCACCCGAGACACCATGAGAATCACAGAGACCGTTAGTCTTGTGTGGGTTGCAAAGTGACAACACATACAAGAAACCTCTCATAAATAAACCATACATCCATTCATTGTTGAGAGACAGATCACCATACATAAGAAAGTAAACAAGCATACATTCAAACCATCACACAGAAGAATGCAAAGAGAAAAGACTTCATATTTCATTCATTAACGTCAACCTCATTCATATACAAATTCATAACAAAGTTGCACCATGTGCTCTTATCTCTCTTCTTTTCATTGATACACATTTTTTGGCTCTATTACATAGTTATGCAAAACTCCGACACAATTGAACTTGGAACTCACACCTTGTTCCAGCTTACTTCTCTCCTACAATCATGAACTCTCTACTCAACTACTATATTCCACTCTCGTGAGTGAATAAAAGTTCCCACCCTATTTACGTTTATGCATGCATCCCTCGTATCTTCCTGGAGCGTGGAAATCCTAAATAACTTGCCAACTCATCCATATCCTTGCCCCCGATCATTAGGGTTGTTACAAAATTAATTACAAAGATTCTTGAAAGATATACTCAAATTTGGTATGTGTGTGCTCTCTTCTTGATTCCTTGCACGCAATAGCAAAATGGATTGGTGTGTGTAGTATTCCTTTGGTTGGCGCAAATGTTTATCCTTCCTAGCGTTGCGCAGTGTATCTGTTGGAAATACTGAGAGGGGGGTGTGAATCAGTATTACCTCTTTTTAAACAATTAGTAATTACTTTTTTATTTTATTAATCACCACAAAGATCAACAATGGACTTGTATATAAAATCAATTATATAAATATAATTAACATGAATTTACAAGTTTTTATAGAGAATAATCTAAGATAATGAAGGACACCAATCCTTTTTAGAGCACAAACTCGAGGAGACATGAATACCCTTCTTCAGGGCACCAACCCTAGGAAGCACCAACTCCCTTGTCTTTAGGGGACCAACCCTAGGAAGCACCAACTCCCTTGTCTTTTGGGCACCATCCCTAAGAAGCACCAACTCCCTTTTATTCACACTTTACTTAATAAAGGATGTGAATCCTTCCTTGCTCCTCCCTTCCACCCTCACTGTATAAGTATCATTAGCTCTTCTTTTTTGGAGTCTCCTTATGTTTTGGTCTTTGATCTGGACTGCAGAGACACCTCTTCTTCACCATTCTTTATTGCCTATATAGCCTTTCAACTGGTGTGAGCGTTGAAGAATTGTGTCCCTTTGTTTGGACCATTGCACCTCTTCATTTAAATTAACAATAATATCGTTTTGTTTTCCCTCCATTATTATTCATACATTATCGTGAAAGATTTTCAATTTAGTGAGAGGACTTTTCATAAATCGATCACAGATATGGATCGATTTCTTTTAACTCGATCCCATGCCTCTTTATTTCACTATCGATTTAAATTGATCAGATCTAAGATTTTTTATTAGCATTTTAATGCATTGCAAGTTGGATTACTTAAGATAAATCAAGACAAACTCCAGATCCTATCTGGTTCAACGTTCCTTCTTGATCGAGATAAAATTCTTACTTTGTGTGTTAAATTTCACACAGAAAAACTTTGGGACCTCTATTCCATACGACCACAGGCGGTGGCTAGGCATTAAGCCAAACATGTGCTTAATCACTTATCAAGATCAACGGTCGTGTTTTAATTTGGTTGTTGAGATGGGCGTATGTCATTCACTCTGGAACTTCGGAGATTCAGGACTCCGGGATATTCGAAATCTGAGGTAGTTCAATCTCTTTGAAGATTTACCTACAGAATAAGTCATAACACAATGATGATCGCTTGTTGTCGGTTAATATCTCATGCTTACTCTATCCTTCCACTATGCTTGATCTAACAATCATGCGAGAATCTGGAGGATCTTAGATCAACGACCAACATTAGTTCGTGACTTTTCCCTTCGGCGCTTTGGGCATTTTTCTAGTAGGAGAAGTTGAACATCCTTGGAGGTTGTGATCCAGGAGTGATGTGGTATGTTTATGTCACCTATGATGACGTGGACTCTTAATGTGTGACACATTTCACCTTGATTTGTGACTTTCACAGACCTTATGTGCCATATGTATTTTGACACTTGTCATCATCTTATCGGCCCACGTGTCCTTGTTGACTTGGTCTTGCTGACATGGATCTCCTGAAGTGTCATGTGTCTTTCTCCTTTGGATCATTACTCTATATCGGACAATCTAGTTTTCACCTAAATTCTTGATCCAACGACCCTCATTCACTTTGGGACTTCGGGGCTCCAACCTTTAGGTAAATTTACTTGTTCTAGGCTCGTTTTCGCTGAAGTGGTCAGCATTGAAGTTGACCACCATTGGACCCGCCTATCCTCATCCAACGATCACCATGCAATGCCTAGATATGATGGACCTCATTCACTTTGGAAATTCAGGGCTCCAGCCTTCGTGTGAACTTACATGTTATAGGATCCTTTTCGTCGGAGTGGTCAGCGTCGGAGTTGACCACCTAATCCAATGACTCGTATTGCTCTCGAAGAGATCTTAGATCAACGGTATGCATGAGTTTGTTTAATCCAAGACTCCAGAATATTGTGGCTTACATTGTTCTTCAACTAAACTCGATCGGGTGGTCGAGAATTCATTCGAAGTCCCTCCTTGATCTAACGGCTGGTGGGATTTCGTGACTTCGTGAATTTGTGGGTTTGTGTCTCTGTCTTATCTCTAATGTTCTTCGAAGTGGCGAAGTTTCGATGTCCCGAAACTTACGCTATCCTTCCACTTGGCTTTTATCAATGGTTATAACTGATATGATGGTTGTGATTACTCCCAAAATTTGAATGGACGATTAGATTTCCATGATCCTTCATAAGGGATTCTTTTGTGTAGGCTTTGTCTTCTGCATGATATGACAGTCCAATATTTTCCCGATAACTATATCAACAGACATGATTCTTCCTTCTGAGCTTTGGGTTTATACTGGATTCTTCTGCACCCTGTTGACATCAATGACAATATCGTATCATTGTGTCCAACATTCTCCTCCCCCCTTTGACAACAATGACAGAGGGGATCTTTCTTCGCTCCCCTTGTGGCAATGATCCCCCTGAGCATGTGCCCTTTTCTTTTGATATGTTTTTTATGGTTTTAATGAGGTTTGTGAATTACTCCCAATTTCTGTCGAAGATTTTCAAAAGTACTCCTGGGAAAAGGTTTTGTGAATATGTCTGCAATTTGTTCTTTGGTGTCCACATACACTATTTTAACCACTTTTTGGGTAACCTGATCTCTTAGAAAATTTTATTTAATTGGGATGTGTTTGGTTTTAGAATGCATTACTGGATTTTTAGAAATACTTATGGCACTAGTGTTATCACAATTAATAGTAATGGGATTATCATATATTATTTTTAAATCTTCTAATGTTTTCTTCATCCAAAGAACTTGTGTACAGCAGGATGAAGCAACAATGTATTCTGCCTCTGTTGTAGATAGTGATGTGGATGTTTGTTTCTTACTTAGCCATGCGACCAGAAATTTTCCTAGGAAAAATGCTCCTCCACTGGTGTTTTTCCTATCATCTATACTACTGACCCAATCTGCATCAATGTATGCAGTTAGATTGAAGTCTTTATCTTTTGGATACCATAATCCAAGTTCTATGGTGCCTTTAAGATATCTAAATATTATCTTTACTACTTTTAAGTGAGTTTCTTTAGGTGTAGATTGAAATCTCCCCACGAGTCCTACATCTTGCATAATGTCATGTCTTGTTGATGTTGAATAGAGAAAACTTCCAACCATTGATCTATACATTGTTTGGTCTACTTTTGGTGAGTCATCTTCTAGGCTTAGTTTACAGCCAGTGACCATGGGAGTAATCATAGGTTTAATGTCTTCCATTTGGAATTTCTTTAGCATTTCCTTGATATATTTGGCTTGGGAAACGAATATTCCCTTTTATGTTTGAGATACTTGTAAACCTAAGAAGAAGGACATTTCTCCCAGCATAGACATTTCAAATTATTCATGCATTTCGGTTGCAAAATTTATGCTTAGTATAGTAAGATTACTTCCAAATATGATGTCATCTACATATACCACCATGAAAATCATGTTTTGATTCTCAATTTTTATGTATAAGTTGTTGTTAGTAGTCCCTTTCTTATATCCTTGTTTCTTCAGGTACTGATCAAGCCTCGAGAACCATGCTCTGGGGGCTTATTTAAGACCATACAAGGCATTTTTTAGTTTGCACACATAGTCCTAATTTTCTATTCACATAAATCCTTTCGGTTGGTCAACATAGACTTCTTCTAGTGTTCCATTAAGGAATGTTGACTTGACATCCATCTGATAGATTTTGAATTTTCGGAAGTATGCAAATGCTAGGAACATTCTTATGGCCTCAAGTCTTGTTACTGGAGCAAAGGACTCTTCAAAATCAATACCTTCCACTTGGGAATATCCTTTGCAAACTAATCTTGCTTTTTTCTTTATAATCTCCCCATTTTCATTTAGTTTTTTCTTGAAGATCCACTTGGTTCCCACTACATTCTTGTCCTTGGGTCTTGGAACTAGTTCCCAAGTCTGGTTCTTCTCTATTTGGTCTAACTCTTCATTCATTGCTTTTATCCAATCTTTACTTTTGTTGGATTCTTTAAATGACTTAGGTTCTATCAGGAATAACATTGCTTGTTCTGAGTCAAATGTGAGTCTCCTTCTTGTTTCCACTCCTGCATTTTTATCTTCAATAATCTGACTTTCAGGGTGATTCTTTTGAACTCTTTTTTATGGAGCTTTAGGAAAGGGTGTTTCTTCATTGTCTTCTTCATTAGTATACGGTTCATTTTCTCGTGTTTCATTATCATCATCTTCTTGCTGAGATTTTACATCATCATCATCTTGCCGATAATTTTCATCAATTTTTTATATGTCTTGGGATATGCCCCTTTTTAGATCATATATCTTTACATCAACACTTTCCACTATCTTTAGTAGTCTAAGATTATAAAATATGTATGCTTTCTTATTAGGTGAATACCCTAAAAATATCCCTTCATCAAATCTTGGATCAAACTTTCCTAAATTATCTTCATCATTCTTAATGTAACATTTACTTCCAAAAATTCTAAAGTGTTTTATAGAAGCTGGTCTGTCGAACCATAGTTCATAAGGAGTTTTGTCATGGTTGGGTCTCAACTAAGCTCAATTAAGTATGTGAATTGTTGTGTGGATTGCATCTCTCCAAAATTTATCTGGAAGATTGGCTTCATTTAGCATGGTTCTTGCAGCTTCTTGAACTGTCATATTTTTCCTTTCTACTACTCCATTCCGTTGAGGAGTCCTGGGAGTTGAAAACTGTCTTTTGATACCATGTTTTTCACGGAATTGAATGAACTCTTTAGAGGTGAATTCTCCTCCATTTTATGATCTCAAACATTTAATTTTAATATATGTTTCATTCTCTACAAGGGCTTTGTATGTTTTAAACTTCTCAAAGGCTTCTAATTTTTCTTTTAGAAAATATACCCAGGTCAATCTAGTGTAATCATCAACAATCAACATAAAATAGTGTTCACCATAAGTACTTTTAGTTCTGGTAGGCCCACATAGATCTATGTGAATAAGTTCTAAAGGTTTTGTTTTGGAATTCTCTTTTGTTTTGAACCTAACTCTTGCTTGATTCCCTATTTGACAATGTTTACAAATAGAATTTGAAGGCTTAATAACTTTTGGTAGATCCCTTGTTTCTTCCTTCTCGTAGGATTTGATCAAGTTGTCAAAGCTTAAATGTCCCAACCTTGTATGCCATACCCATCTTTCATCTACATGGCTTAAACAATATTTTTCTCCTTCATCTATATTAAGGATGTACACATTACTAGATGTTCTTGGTGCAACTACTACCACCTTACTAGTGTCCTTTTTTCTGATCTCACATTTCTAAGAATCAAAGGTGAGTATGTGACCCCAATCACATGTCTGACTTAAACTTAGGAGATTAGGTTTGATATTTTCTACTAGAAGTACATCTTCTTCTTTGGTTTTGTTATTTCCTAAACTTACAGTGCCTTTTCCCAGTATTTTGCCTGACATATTATCTCCAAAGGTTACTTTTCATTTTCCTTTCTTGTTTAACTTGAGAAATTTGCTTTGATCTCCAGTCATATGTTTGGAACATCCATTGTCTATATACCACTAACATCCTTGATTTCTTGCATATAGGGCTACATTGCACTATGTTTGCTTTTTCCTCCATACTTTTTTATAATTGGGAATATTTATATTTTTGTCATATTTTGACAATTTACATTCACTAGCTTTATGACCATAGTTGTTGCATTTGTAACATTCAATATTGTAGTTGTGTAAGGGAGAGAATGAGTTATAATTTCTTCTTTATGCATTATCCTTAGTACTTTCATATCTTTGGACATTTCTTGGTTTGTACTTTCTATAAGCTTTACAATGTATTGCTTTATGTCCAAAATATTTGCAAGAATAGCAATAACCAAGAAAGATATATTGATTTATGTTAGAGGGATTCCTTCTGATGATTCTATTCTTCTGGTGATCTTCTTCTTTAGTAGGAAGTGCATATTTTTGTTCATTTGTGATGGTTTTCAATGGTGTTGTTCTTGTCTTGTTTTATTTTCTTCTTATGGGGTTTTTAAGAACATCATCATAGCTGATTTTTTCATTTTCCTGTTCTGTAGAGGGATCATATCCTAGTCCTATTTTATTATTTGATGATCTTTGAATCCTAAGAATGTTATTTAGGATTTTTGAGTTGTTTTCAAACTTAGACTGAATATCTTCCTCTTCTAATTTCCCTTGTAGTTGAACTATTTCAACCTCCAATACCTTGCATATTTGTTTTTTTTCATTGAGTTCTTTATTCAATATTTCATATTTTCTTTTAGTTTCTTGGAGTTGATTTTTTAACTTAATAATCAATTGTTCTGACTCATTAAGGGTTTTAAAAACTTCATTTTCTCTTGATTTAGTAGTTTCTTCAATTTCTAGAAGTTGTTCCCTTAGTAGCTTGTTTTTCTTTTTAGATTTTCTTAGTTCTTCAATTGCACGAATGTATTCTTCCTCGAGGTTCACTTCTTATTTATCTTCTGAATGATTATCATCTTGAGTTTTTATTCTCATAAATAGAAGCTCTGGCTCCTCTTCTTCACTTTCTTCAGATGAGCTACTGTCTTCTTGGGTAAAGAACGTTTTCTTCTTCTTGTAGAACTTATTCTTATCTTTGGTATTTCTTTTCTTCTGATTTTTGAAGGTTCTTTCATCATCACTTTCCTCCTATTTAGGATAGGGACATTTATTGGTAAAGTGTCCAATTTTTCCACAGTTGAAACATATTAGAGGAATCTTTCCTTTGTATTTCCTAGTTCCTTTCTTGAGTTTTTTCATGAAGTTGGCAATTTCTTCATCAAAAATATCTGATAATTCATCATTGGCATTTTGCTCCTACTTCATCTTTGTTTTAGATGTTTTAAAGGTTGTTTCTCCTTTTGATGGTTTTTCTCTCCCTGTTCTCATCTCATATGCTATAAAAAATCCATGAAGTTGATCTACTGTGATTTTGTCAAGTTCTAGACTATCTTCAATTGTGGAGATCTTGGCATCATATCTCATAGGTAACGACCTTAAGATATTTTGTACAATAGGTTTATCGGTAAGTTCTTCTCTTGTTGCTCTGATTGAATTAACTACCTCATCCACCCTATGAAAGTATTTTACAATGTTCTTTTCTTCATTCATTTTCAAATTTTCAAACTGGGCTCTATAGGTTTGTAGTTTGGCTTCCTTGACTTTGTTATTTCCTTTGTATACAACCTCCAATTTGTCCTAGATTTCCTTAGCTAACTTACAATGCATTACCTTCACACATATGGAATTTTTCAATCCTCCTAGAATGGCATTAACAACTCATCAGTTGTCATTGCAAATATTCTTTCATGCAGTATATGTGGGTGGAGTAGTTGGTGCAGTGTAACCATCTACAACAAATTTCTAGACATCAAAACCAAGAGCCAACAGGTAGTTGTTCATCCTTATTTTTCAGAGAGCATAACCACCTCCATTAAACAATGGTGCTTTGTTGGAAGACATCCCTTCTTACTAATCCATTTCAGGATCTGCCTTCCAGTTATTAGACTATGTTGAAGGCACTGAATCTTATACCAATTGTATTGTTGCAAATACTGAGAGAGGGGGGTGAATCAGTATTACCTCTTTTTAAACAATTAGTAATTACTTTGTTATTTTATTAATCACCACAAAGATCAACAATGGACTTGTATATAAAATCAACTATATAAATATAATTTACAAGAATTTACAAGTTTTTATAGAGAATAAGCTAAGATAGTGAAGGACACCAATCCTTTTTAGAGCACCAACTCTAGGAGACATGATTCCCCTTCTTTAGGGCACCGACCCTAGTAAGCACCAACTCCCTTATATTTAGGGTGACAACCCTAGGAAGCACCAACTCCCTTGTCTTTAGGGAACCAACCCTAGGAAGCACCAACTCCCTTGTCTTTAGGGCACCAAACCTAGGAAGCACCAACTCCCTTTTATTCACACTTTACTTAGTAAAGGATGTGAATCCTTCCTTGCTCCTCCCTTCCACCCTCACTGCATAAGTATCATCAGTTATTATTCTTAGGACTCTGCTTCTATTTTGGTCTTTGATCTGGACTGCAGAGACACCTCTTCTTCACCGTTCTTTCTTGCCTATATAGTCTTTCAACTAGTGTGAGCATTGAAGCATTGTGTCCCTTTGTTTGGACCATTGTGCCTCTTCATTTAAATTAACAATAATACAATTTTGTTTTTCCTCCATTATTATTCGTACATTATTGTGAAATGTTTTCAATTTAGTGAGAGGACTTTTCATAAATCGATCACAGATATGGATCGATTTCTTTTAACTCGATCCCATGCCTCTTTATTTCATTATCAATTTAAATTGATCAGATCTAAATTTTTTATTATCTTTTTAATGCATTGCAAGTATTGGATTACTTAAGATAAATTAGGACAAAGTCCAGATCCTATCTGGTTCAACGTTCCTTCTTGACCGAGATAAAATTCATACTTTGTGTGTTAAATTCCGCACAGAAACACTTTGGGACCTCTATTCCATACAACCATAGGCGGTGGCTAGACATTAAGCCAAACATGTGCTTAATCGCTTATCAAGATCAACGGTCCCATTTTAATTTGGACATTGAGATGGACATTTGTCATTTACTCTGGAACTTTGGAGATTCGAGACTCCGGGATATTTGAAATATGAGGTAGTTCAATCTCTCTGAATATTTACCTACCGAATAAGTCATAACACGACGATGACCACTTTTTGTCGGTTAATATCTCATGCTTACTCTATCCTTCCATTATGCTTGATTTAACGATCATGAGAGAATCTGGAGGATCTTAGATCAACGACCAGCATTAGTTTGTGACTTCTCCCTTTGGCGCTTCGGGCATTTTTCTAGTAGGAGAAGTTGAGCATCCCTGGAGGTTGTGATCCCGGAGTGACGTGGTATGCTGACGTCACCTATGATGGCGTGGAATCTTAATGTGTGTGCCACGTGTCACCCTGATTTGTGACTTTCACGGACCTTATGTGCCATATGTATTTTGACACTTGTTATCATCTTATTGGCCCACGTGTCCTTGTTGATGTGGCCTTGTTGACGTGGATCTCATGAAGTGTCATATGTCTTTCTCTTTTGGATCATTACTCTATATCCAATGGTCTATTTTTCACCTAAATTCTTGATCCAATGACCCTCATTCACTTTAGGACTTCGGGGCTCCAGTCATCGGGTAAATTTACATGTTCTAGGCTCCTTTTCATTGGAGTGGTCAGCACTGAAGTTGACCACCATTGGACCCGTCTATCCTCATCCAATGGTCACCATGCATTTCCCAGATCTGATGGCCCTCATTCACTTCGAAACTTTAGGGCTCCGACCTTCAGGTGAACGTACATGTTCTATGATCCTTTTCGTCAGAGTGGTCAGCACCGAAGTTGACCACCTTATCCAATTGCTAGTATTTCTCCCAAAGAGATCTTAAATCAAAGGTATGCATGGATTCGTTTAATCTGAGACTCTAGGATATTGTGGCTTACAATGTCCTTCCACTAAACTTAATCGGATGGTCGAGAATTCATTTGAAATCCCTCCTTGATCTAACGGCTAGCACGATTTCATGAGTTCGTGTCTCTGCCTTATCTCTAGTGTTCATCGAAGTGGCTAAGTTTCGATGCCCTGAAACTTACGCTATCCTTCCACTTGGATTTGATAAATGGTTCTAATTGATATGATGGTTGTGATTACTCCCGAAATTTGAATGGACGATCAGATTTCCACGATCCTTCACAAGGGATTATTTGTGTAGGCTCTGGCTTCTGCGTGATCTGGCGGTCCAATATTTTCTCGAGAACTATATCAATGGACATGATTATTCCTTATGAGCTTTGGGTTTATACTAGATTCTTCTGCACCCTGTTGACATCAATGACAATACCATATCATTGTGTCCAACAATATCTTCATGGGCACGTGCATAGTGTTGATTTGCATGCAACTTCTTCAAAATCTTGGGTGCTAACAGGCTCCCAACACTATTAGTTGGCTTGTCCTTGAGCCAATGAAATAGTTTGGATCTTGACAGAGGAAGTTAACGGCATTGTTGTTTGTTCATATAATGCCTCTTGGTTGATTGGAAGTTTATTTTGGAAAAGGTGGTTTCCCACAATCACAAAGTAAAAAATCCTCCTTATTTTTTTTCTATTCTTTTCTTTTCATTTTCTTTAAAAAACCTTTCATTTTAATTTTTAGAAAACCAAACCTAGATTTAAATTAAGCAAAAATATATAAGCTTGTCTTTTATAACCAAAAAAAATAACATAACATTTATCTATTTCTTTTTAAAATAAATCTAACTTAAAAACTTGAAAACAATTTGTACATATTTTTCTTTGCTCAAAATCCCCTTCAGTTTCTTAATGTATATCGAAAATCAATTCTTCAATATATCACTAACTAATATGAGTAGTCCCTATGCCTTCACCTGCTTTAACTTCCCCTCGCCGTAGCTCTAATACCATATTAAAAAAATCAAAGAAACCAAGATAAGGGAACTTGGAATCAAAGAAATGCTTCTTAGATAAATAAATGAAGAGAGCACATGTCCTTTCGTAGTAAAGGAATGACATAAACCCTAAGTACATTTAAGTCAAAAAGTTATTTTATTAGTATGCACAAGTATATAGTCTAATGATCGTTAGAAATTAAATAACTCTAATAGTTTACCCTCCACACTTCGCATATATATTAACATGGAGTGTAGGGAAATATAGCCTAGGACTAGGATGCTAAATCTCCACCTTCTACATTATGGTAGAGAGAAGAAGGGCTACAGGACAAAAGAAAGTCAAGGCCCCTCTTGGCCTACCTGGTAGATGTCGAGGGGTGATACATTCCCTACGCCCAACATGGAATCTAGCGAATCGAAGAATGCCACATGATTGAAACATGAAAGTCCTACGATTCAAAGAATGCCACATGGGTGACAATAACGCTAAAGGAAATGTTTTATAACATTTTGTATTGTAATTTGGAGGAGATAATTACAATCTTAGGAAAAACTAAGAGTTGTAAATGGACAGATCCTAGAAACGGAATTTTGAGATGGTCTCTTGATGGAGGAAAGTGATAAAAAGGAAGAACGGGGACATGAAGGGGGCTAGTTAGTTGGAATTAGGAATTTGAAGCTCGAGAAGTCAATGGTGCAAAAATAGAAAGATTAAAGATTCAAAATGAGAAGTTTGTCCCAAGAGGACAAAGACATGTGTATGAGTGTGTCCACAAGGAATGAAGATTGTCTCAAATCCAAATTATGATTTGTAAAACACAATCAAAGAATATGAATACACAAAACCTATGTCTAAGAGTGTGTGAATCATATTTGTAATCATTCTTGAGCATGGAAAGAGACAAACAAATCCTATTTTTTTCTAGCATTTTCAAATAGGTTTTTAGAGTAAAATATTTGTGTTATTACTATGTATGTGATCGATTTTTTCAGTTTGTTTTTCTTCTTTTGAATTATAGTATGCAAGTATTATTGAATAAAAATTAGTACATAGTGAAATAGAAAACAAAGAAATTCATTTTATTCTTCCACAAAATTAATTAAGGTATGTGCTAGTCAATCACCTTAAACATACACTCAATGATGGTGGAGCATATATGGCCTTGCAACCCTCCCCGTAACCTCTTCAAAACAAGTTCCTAACTCTGATAGTTTTAGTAAAAACCATAATCTACTTGAGTAACTTCCATATCTTTTGACACTTTTAGATACAAACTTTATTAACTTGCGATGGATGTCATGCAACCCAATTTCTTTTATAAAAATATCATAATATTAATAGTTACCCTTTTTCAATTAATATATAGTAAAAATTGGAATAAACATTTATAACATATAGAAATTGTTTTTAAAATTAATAAAGGTTTGTCCCTGAGGTGTAGGATAGTTGGTGACGAAGTGTGTTGTTAAGCCACTCTGTGATGTTAAAGTCATCGGTTCGAAACCTGCGGGGACAAAAAATCCAACCATGTTAAGGGTTGGTGTGGCTCAGGCCGGGTGCGATCCCCGGGTGATTTTGACGGCTTAGATGCCCCTGAGTCGCGGTTTCTCAAGCCATAGGTTAATCGCGTAGCCAACAGGTCCCGCACAAATTAACAAAAAATAAATAAATTAATTAATAAAGGTTTTTTTAAATGTGATAAGGTCTAAATGTAAGCTTAAACAACAACAAAAAAATTTCTATGGCATTATTTTTCATGCAATACACTTTTATTTATAAAAATATTCTAATATTAATAGTTAGCATTTTGTGGGGGCAATAGATGTGAGGTGATCATCCTAGATCTAGGAGGAAAACAAAAAATCACTTTTACCATTGGGGTTAGGAAATACTACAAGCAAACAAGCAAAGGCATGAATGATGATGAAATCAAGATTATTTTTCTTTGTATGCTAGAAAGTGGGAATGTTGGAGTAAGGACTAGGAAAGAATGAATGATTAGAAACCTAGGTAATGCAAAGGAAAATTATCGAGTTCAATTACAAGATAGATGTAGTTCAAAACTAGGAGAGGTAGATTGGAATTAGTTAAAAAACCACATACAATAGATTGAAGAGGTAATTTAGAAAAAAAACATGTTGTAGGGTAGGATTGAAAAGTTGGAGATTCAGAAAGAGAAGGATAATAAAGAGAACAAATTGATGGTTCATCCTTCCCTTCCAATTGGTTCATTTGGAGCCAACATTATGATGGACAATGAAGATGTTATTGTGCAAAAGCCAACAACACAAATGATGAAGCAATCCTTTGTCATTCAGTCAACAAAATCTAGTAACAATATATAAGCCCATAGTGGGCCTGATTATTACTAGTTTTTAATAATACAATGCTTTGGAAAGTTGTAATTTTTTTAAAACAGTTTATACAATTATACACCTACCATATAGATAGTAGTAGAAATGGACACTTTAATCTAGCAGCAAGAGTAGAAAGTAATCTTGAAATTTTAATATTGTGTTTAGTGATTTTAGCTCAAAACCTTCTCTTATTTTCTATCATTTTGTCAGACCATTCAACCACAACACTACTTTAATACAAATTTATAATTATTTTTATTTAAAAAATAATTAACATTTTTAAATTAATATATAATAAAAATTAAATTAAATAATAATTTTATATAAAAAAAACTTAAATCTGAACTTACACAAGCAGTGTAAGCACACAACAAAAACATAAATCGTCTATGATACACTATTTTTCATGCAAAGAAGGCATATGGAAGAAGGCCAGAGAGATTATTAAATAGGCTACTTTTAAGAACCAATTCAAACTTATAGGATTTTGGGGACTAATAGGATGCCATATTATAATCCTATAACATTATACCTTAATAACTTTCCTACTAACCAAACTCTTTAAATAATTTATTTTAAATCGGATTTTATAGCAAATGAAGATTTTGAAAAAAATAATGTCAACCGCCCTTGACTCCAAATCAAGATTAGGATGGTTGAAATAATTAGTTTTTTAATATTATTTATAAATGAGCTTCTTACACACTTTTTCTATGTTGAAAACTAATAATATATCTCTGTATTGATTTTTGGATTCTTACATTGACAGGATGATGAGGAGCAACTTTCATGCATTATGGAATCTGTATCAATTCTTACTTATTTGGCAGTTTTTGGGATTATCGGGGTAAGATTATAAACACTCTTCTCATGAAAATATTTATGCTTTCACAACAAATGAACACATTAATCAATGCATCAAATAACCTTCAAGATTGATTTTTTAAATATAAGGCCATGAAGGTATATATAATAGAATGCAAAGGGATGATCCTTATTAGTATACAATGTTCATAACCTAAATGTGCTATTGGGTGAATTTTATGAGTAAGGGTAGAAATAAGTGAGTATGTATAAGAGTTTTTTTTCCASTTGTTGTGGAACATATGTTGGATTGATATGTTGAYAAATTTTAGCAATGCATTTTTCAATTGTATTTTTTTTTTTAGTATTTTCATTTTTCTTTTAATTTTTAAATGTTAATTCAATTAACAATTTTATTATRGATTGTTAGAGTTTTTATTAYTTGTAATTGTTTGATAAATAGGGTATTTTTATCTAGGTTAAACACCTTAAGTAAYCACTTATACAAATAGATGAAAAAATAGTACAACAATTTATTGTGTGGTTAAAACTCTTAAGGAGGGAAATAGTTCACRGCCCCAATCAACGTTTTCACTTGAGGCAATATATTAATGCAAAAGAAAATAATTTTACATATGATTTTCTCACAATCAATCATCAACAAATGACCCTTCATACTCTCAAATAGAGATCATGGACCAATSATATGCTAATCCACAGATCAATRTAGTCATTAGTATCAAGGGGAGTATGAACTATTGRTTTGCTTTATGTCTAGAACATATCATGACCATTCGATTGCATAGTTGTAAATGCATACTAATGAATACTATGTGAACACACTAAAGAAAGACACTTTACCTAGAGACACATTAGTTCAAGTTGATCTTAACTAACTCCTAAGTGTCTAAATATCATAATATCCCTCTATAAGAACAACGAGGGATAGGATTGAAGGATTTATAAAAGTGACACAATAAGAGAAGGATGAGGCATCAAAGCCTATCTCCCCCTTAATGAAAACCTCTTAAACTCCTATCATGGATTGAAGTTTGGAAAATTTCAATTATGTAAGAAACTTTATGAAAATGTCTACAACTTCATCACCTATAGAGCAAAAGAATACTTTGAGAACGTGATCTTGAATAAGATTTATGATGAAGTGCATGTGTATCTCAATGTGTTTGTTGCACTGATGTTGAATTGGATATTTGGCAAGCTTGATGTCACTCTAATTGTAGATTTTAACCTTGTACAATTATTTACTGCAAACAAATTTTCAATAAAATAACAAAAAAGATACAACAGAAAATACACACATTACACAGAGATTTTTCCCCTAGAAACCCAAACCGAGAAAACCAGCATCTTCTATATTCATCTCATCATACATCGTTTACAATACAATATACATATAGGATCATGTAGCATCCAAAACCATAATCCAATAACCCAGATTAGTCAACAACCCTAATTCCTTAACCGGAAATAGAAAACCATTAGCAAAAACCTTGTTCCGAAAAACCACCCAAAAAGAGACACAAAAACCAGTAAAAAAAAAAAAAAATCGGGGGCATTCCCCCGATCCCTCATGAAAGGGGGCTCCACCCCCCTGTGACCCCCTAGGAAAGGGGGTGTTCCACCCCTCTCTTACCCCCCTACATGCCCGACAAAGAATATAACACATACCCTCCCACTTGTTGTTTTCTTTGCATACAAGGGGTTACAAGGTTACATAGTGAATAATCCAGGGTAGCAATGCCCATAGATCCTCTACACCAAGAGAACTTCTTAGTGTTCACATATTTTGTTAATGAATTTGCAACATTATTCAAAGTGTCCACCTTCATCAACAACACCTTCTTTTCTTCAACCATGTCTCTCACAAAGTGATATTGAACATCAATATGCTTTGTCTTTGAATGATAAGTTGGGTTCTTTGCCAAAAAAATTGCACTCTGACTGTCACAATATATCCTTACAACTTGTTGTACCAATCCAATACCTAACACAATCTTTGTAACCATATTACTTCCTTGCTTGCATGAGTGGTTTCCATGTATTTAGCTTTTGTAGTTGAAAGTGCCACTACAAACTGTATTTTTCACATCTAACTGATTGCTCCTCCAAACAGGTTAAACACATACTCGCTTGTAGATCTTCTATGATCTAGATCTCCAGCCCAGTCTGCATCCACAAATTCATGTATGTCCAACCCTCTATCCAAACCTAGTCTTCCTTGGTAGCACAATCCATAACTAGTAGTGCCACACAAATACCTAAAAACTCTCTTTACTATTGTCCAATGCTTCTTTCTTGTTTTTGACATATACCTGCTCAAAACTTCCACTACATGTGAAATGTTTGGTCTAGTATAGACCATTGCATACATCAAACTTCCAACCACACTCACATATGGAACATGAGACATGTCTTCCTCCTCTTCCTATGTCTTGGGACACTGATCTGCATATAAATTTACACGTACAAGAATAGGGACCCTGATCGGTTTACATTCCTTCATATTGAGCCTCTACAATATTGTCTCGACATATTTTCTCTGATTTAACCAGAGTTTCATGTTAATCCGATCTATTTTAATTTCCATGCCCAAAATGAAATTTACAGCACCAAGATCCCTCATGTCAAATTTAAAGGAGAACTGAGTTTTCACATCCTAGATAATCTCCTTGTTTTTTCCTATCAGCGGCATGCCATCCACATATAAGACCAAATAAATAAAATGATCACCAATTAATTTAAAATATACACAGTGATCCTCTTTGCTTCTTGTGAAGCCAAGTCCCAACATATAAGTACCAATTTTGTTATACCACATCCTTGGTGATTGTTTTAAACCATACAGGGACTTTTTCAACTTGCATACCAGCTCCTTCTTTCCCTTCACAATAAATCTGTATGGATTCTTTATGTAGATTTCTTCTTCCAGATCCCCATGTAGGAATGATGTCTTCACATCCATCTATTCTACTTCAAAATCAAATGCAGCAACAAAAAATAACAAAAATCTAATAGAGGTTAACTTGGCAATAGGAGAAAAAATCTCACCAAAATCAATTCCTTCAACCTTGGAATAACCCTTTGCTACTAACTGAGCTTTGTATTTCTCCAGTTTTCCTACTGCATTCATCTTCCTTTTAAATACCCATTTGTTGCTAATGGGATTTCTTCTAGTTGGCAACTCCACTAGATCCCAAGCCTCATTATTATCGAAGGCTTCCATTTATTCAACCATGGCCTTTTTCCAGAGTTTTCCATCCTCTGAATCCACTTCCTCCCTAACAGTTATAGGATCATCAGCAGTAATAGACAAAGAAAAATTTGAACAGAAATCAGGGGGAGTATACCTTTTCGGTAGCTTTTTTTCCCGCACCAATCTCCTCAACTCTAGAGTATGAGGATCTTCTTCTTATTATTCTTGTTCTTCTATAGAATCTGATTCATCATCCTTTGGCCCAAACTCTATTTTCTTTGGTTCTTCCTTACTTGATAGGACTTCTTGTTTGACAACATCTTGTAACCAACTGGTGTTCAGCTTGAATGGGTACGTAAGTGGATGGGAGGTAGTCTCAAGTTGCAGGAAGATGGGTGTGTGGTCTGAGAGGAATGGAAAGTCCACCCAGGAGCAAATACGGTCATTCACAGCAGCCACGGACTCAGAAATAAGTATCTTGTCTAACCTTTTTTTATTGATGCTATACTTGTGCGGCCATTGTGCCATGTGGGAACCAAGACTGATGGTTGTAAATCGACCAGGGAGTGTGCAAGAAAAATATTGTTCAAATAAGTGGCTAGAGGATCTACGTTTGCATTAGATCCCCAAATTTCCCTCACACTGGTGGTGAGGTTCAGATCTCCTGCTATAATAAGATTGTCTTGGTCCAGAATACCCTTGTCATCCATTTGATCCCTAAAGGATTTACGGTTAGAGAAAGGGCCATAGATATTGAGCAGGGATAATTGTTGATTGTTTCTGAGGCAGGTGCTTGTAAGAAGGATACCCCCACAACGGAGATACGGAACCAAATCAAAGATAGTGGGATCCCAAGAGACGGCCAAACCACCAGATCTGCCAATAGAACTTGCAGATCTAGTGTGCCAATTTGGGTGAAAGTGGTTTAAAAAAGATCTGGCTTTTACTCTGTTCGTCATGGTTTCTTGTAAGAAGATTGTATTCAGCAAAGTCCTGGAAATAAGTCTTTTGAACGAGGTGGTTTTCAGGGACCCCCCGACCCCTCTGATGTTAAGGGAAAGGAGGATCATGGTCTGGCCCTGGCAAGGGCTTTAATGCCTCTAAGCACCCCGGTGTCAGTGTGAGATGTAGGATCTTCTTTTCTACGGGCACTCCTGGTTTTAATCAGAGAGTGCACATAGCCTTGGCCCTTTGACCAGGAAAAGTCAATGTCCATGGAAGAAACTGGTGAAGTGAAGGGAAGAAGCATATGTCGGTTGGATACATCATGAATAATGAATTGCATAAAAAATTTATGGAGATAATGTACCAAGGTTGCACTCTCCTCCAAGTAAAGTTCATCTTCAACCAATTTAAATTAAAATGGTTAATATAAAAAAAAATTATTTAGTGATTCTTTTTAATAAATATAATAATGGTTTGTTCATTATTGTTTCATCATGTACTTTAAATTCCTATAGTGTTTTGATTATATTATGTATATCATAATTTATATATATTAAAAATAATAATTTTATTCTTCATTTTAGTATTAATTTTTAATTTTGAAATTTGTGTAAATAACTTAATAATTATTTTTGGGTGATTGATTTGTGTCATTCTTTGATATAGGTTTTAATAAGATATGGATTGCAAGTTTTATTTGGACCTGATATAGGAAATGTGACAAGCGTTCGTAGTCCTCTTTATATTGATCTTCCATCAAATATGGTAAGAATTTACTTGATTTTTTCCCTATAATTTTACTAATTATAAGCATTTGAATGCTATAATAATATGATAAATAAATCATCTATATAGTAATTCTTGTTTTTTTAAACTCATCTTGACTTATATTTTGTTTGCAAGGTTGGTTGTTTTTTTATGGGATGGGTTGGAATTGTTTTCAAAAGAGACATTGCTCATTTTTCAGAATTCTTAGCCATTGGTCTATCAACTGGGTTAATGGGAAGCATTACTACTTTCACAGCATGGATGCAAGAAATGGTAAACCTAACAACTAAAGGACATTGGGTGCGTGGTCTTATTGGCATCCTTTTAGGTAACACATATAAATGGAGAGAATAGTTCATTGTCTAGTATTTTTAATTAGATTTATTTTGAAAATAATTAACATGACTCTCATTATGACTAAGAATTAAGATAATGCAAGAACCCATTAAATAGTGTATTATCTTAGGTCAATAGTTATTTATTTATAATTATATCCATATATATTGAACACTTAATACATTTTTTAACTAAAGTTTGTTTATAGTTACAATGTTAGTGTATAATATTTTTTTTTTTAAATGACAGGAATGGAACTTGCTTATATGTCACTTTTAATAGGAATTGGAACTGCGGAATTGTTGAAACAGAAGAGTGCATCTATTCATGATCAAATTAAGAAAAAATGGCCAAACCTGATATGTATTCCATCTACCAATAATTATCAACGCCACATCTATGGTTTAATTATATTTTTGACTATAGGTGGAATATTATGGATAGGAGGCCTTGTTTTATCAAATATAGATTTTATATCCCACCATGGAACAAAGTTATGGTTTGCATGCATAGTTGGACCATTTGGTGTATGGACAAGGTGGTTTTTAGCACGCCTTAATGGCCAAGGAATTGGAGCACAAAAGCATTTGAAATGGTTACCAGTGGGAACATTACTTACAAATCTTACTGCAGTTTGCCTTATGGCTTCTCTATCATTGATCAATTTATTGGTATAACATTCTTGCATGAATTTTTAAATTTGTTGAGAATTAATTGTTAGTTATAATATTCATTAATATAATGTTTGAAATGTTTCTAATGCAGGTTAAAGACAAGAATTCCAATTTGTTGTTAGGGGGACTTGAACTTGGATTTTTAGGTTGCATGAGTACAGTATCAACATTTGTAGCAGAAGCTCATGCTATGTATCAAAGTAGTCATCCATGGAGGGCATTTGCATATGTTTTGTTTACATTAATTGTAGCATTTATATTAGAAACATTAATATATTCAATTCCAGTATGGGTGAATGGATACTCTCAAACATGAGTTTTATCAACAAAAGTGTGAATATATGTTACGTGTTTGTATAATGTTTTTGTGTAAGAGAATATATATACAAATACATACATATCTTGTGTATGTATATGTACAAATATTATATGCATATATATATATATATATATATATATATATATATATATATATATATATATATATATATATATATATATATATATATATATATATATATATATATATATATAT
>ML798130.1:570405-601953 GCA_009831015.1 Picea engelmannii
GCATCTTACATTAAATCTTCTATGATAACTCTACATGCATAACTATTAAACTAGGCTTCAAACTCTTTATGGAAATGGCTTCAAAAATATTTACAATCAACCAAAACATTTCTCACATATTATTATCCTATATAGCATTTAATTTCATACAACTACCATATAACAAAGAAATCCTACATATTTAAGAACAAATAAGACAAACCCATTTATAGGAGAGGGAATATCTTGAGAATGATCACTAATCACCAACTTAGATCATTTCATTCATCTTTATTTTGGCTTTATGCAAAATATTTTTTAGTAGATAGAGTTTTTTGTTTGAATATTCATACTTCCAGAGATTCCATAACATTAAGGACTTACTTCCCATGGCATTGTTAATGAGAAGGTCTCCATGGAGGTTGGCTCTAGGAGGTAATGAGGTATTGCATTGAAAGAGATGTTGGTTTTTTATGATTGACCATTTATTTTTATATACCCCAAACTTTAATTGATATCGCATAGTTCAGTAAGATGTGAGTACTAACTTTTATCTCTTTTAAGAAATAATTTCTCCTAGTAGGTCCATCACTCCCTCTAAACACTATAGCTTCTTCAAATAATGTTTTTCTTTATCTACTAGATTAAAAAAATTGTTGTCTTCCCCCATAATCCAAAATTTAATATCCTCTTCAAATAATCATACTTCTAGATGACTTATTTTTTAGATGGGACATAGATATATCCTTTCTTTGCACTATAGCTACTGATGAAGGAGCATCCTGCTTTCAAAACATTGTACATTGGGTGAAGACCTAGGGGTCTTTCATTTTCTAAGGAATGGGTTCCCTAAGGGTTGATTTAATGTATTTTCCTATGTTTTATGGGTTTCTAGAAGAGAGGCATAAGATATGGTTTGATAAATGTAAGTGATGAATGAATTGTATAAGTTCTCGAATGTATGAGAACATGAGAGAGAGAGAGAGAGAGAGAGAGAGAGAGAGAGAGAGAGAGATTTTAGGATAATAGATCTCATGAGTCATTTGACGATCCTAAAGTTAGGATTTTGTTAGAGGACCTTGTGGATCTAATAGGATCTTAGGGCTTGGTTGAGTAATTAGTGAATCTAAACTAAATTCAGTCTAGAATTCCCTTGTGTATAATTGTGTGAGCTAAGAAACATAAATTATCGTTGACTGTGTAGAACCAAAGGGAGTGAAGAAAGTTTAGGGACCATCGGATCGAGGAAAAAGTCTGTGAGGATCGTCGGATCAACATATAACTAAACTACAGGAACTATCAGATTAGGATTCAGGATTAAAGATCAACGGTGGAGGAACACTTCGCATCGTAGAAATGTACAGAGATTAATAAAGGCTTGATGCCGAAATGATTTAGTCTGTCGATTGGCATTCCATGTTTCGAGAGGAGGTGCATTTTGGCCCGCACTTGCCTTCAGATTTGGGAAAGTCCTTTGGCCCCGAAATGAACGATAATTGTTCATCTCAACTTTAGATTAAAACATCACCCTCAATCTAACTATGACTAGAGTTTAGGATAAGAGCATATTTAATTAGCGCTTGAGCATCGAGGGTTGGAATTATGGACAAAGCATGAAAAGAAGCAGATCTAGGCTATAAGTTGAGAGCATAATTTTTGGTTCTATGGGAAAAGGCTTTGGTATTGAAGATTTAGTGGAGATCTGAGAACAGAGTCAACGTACTAGTGAATGAATGGGCGAGAAGGATTTGATCCATACTGATATCGAATAAAATAAAGAAATGGTTAGATGTTGAAGAGAAAAGGTTTGGAAAAGGTAAATCTCATGAAGGACCTAAGAAAGAAAACCTAGTATATGTGTGTGTTTGAACAAAAGGGATCATTGGACACCCTTAGAGGGTTTGATGAGAAGCCTAAGACAATCAAGTTGTCATACTATGGTTTTTTACCATTAAGGTCATCATTTTGGTATCAGAGCGTAGTAACGCTCTTTGGGATTGGAATGTTATTCTTGTAGATAGAGAATTGGTTAATTACAGAGGCTTAGTTGAGAGAAGAAAGAACATTGATGTTCTTTGGGATTTAGAGCAGGAGTTTTCTCTTGAAGGAATAATCAAAGTAAGAAATTGAATTCCCTACCTTTAACTGCAAATGGGGATAAACGATTGTGAAATTTGATATGTAGAGAACTCTTTTGGTGAAGAGTTCAGGATAGAGGTGCTTATGGAGAGGCTGATTCTGTTGATTAAGTTTCGTTGTCATTGATGTCAACCCTTGAAGAAATCCCCGCAGCACAAAGGTTTGGGTGATAGACCCAATATTGTTTGATGTAAATGTGACTCATTATTGTCTTGTCATGGTTGATAAGAAGTAAATATGGATGGACTCCAAAGTGGTCCCCTTATGGTGAAAACCCTCACGGGAAGACACTTTGCGAAGTAAGAGAACCCATGCTTAATTGTGGAATAATGAGATAAGGATAGTGAATTTGTCAGGGAAACTATCCTATATGGATAGTGCTTGTCATGCCATTTCTGGTGGTATGTGAAACGTCACATAACTCCTCACGGTTAGAGAGTTATGACCATGTGAAGTTGGAGAACCCCTTTTCTGAGAGGTTCCAAGTAGTGACACCTAGAGGAATTGCATAAAACACATTGAAGAACATTGTGTATCAGTTTCAGATCTCTATTCATTACAGGTACAAAATTATGATTATTTCAAGTTAGGTTTGTTGACAAATCCAAAACTAGTCTTGTGAGACTAAAGAAACATTTGATGAAAATGATAGTCTCTTGTTGTTAAAGTTAAGGAAGGTTTGCAGGTATGTGATCATATACACCAGGTCTATTACAGAGTTACAAATCATATTTGGATGATGAAATTGATGAGGGTTTTTGGTTGAGGTACAAGTTGGGCACATGGTTGAGACAAGTAGTTGATGAGTTGGCACATACATGTGGTGTATAGTTGATGATGTTGGTACATATTGATGAGTCATAGTTGATGAGTACTTGACACATTATTGGTACATACTCGGTACCTGGTTGGTTTCACTTGTTTATGGTACATGTTTATTACAGGTTGAGGTACAGGTTGATGCATGGTTCAGGTTTATTGGTACATGTTTACAGCGGTATATCTCACAGTGATAGTGTGACAGTGGTTCCATCATTCTACTTCTACTTCAGGGTGGCAAGGACAGGTGGTTGTAGCCGCCTTTCGGTTGTAGCCGGAGGACATAGGGGGTTGTAGCCTCCTTCTGGTTGTAGCTAGAGAATTGGGGAGTTGGAGCTTCCCTCAGGTGGTAGCTTAAGAAACTAGGGGGTTGGAGCCTCCTTCCAGTTGCAACTGGAAAACAAAGGAAGTTGGTGCTTCCAATGAATGTAATTATTCAAGACATATAAGATAAAGCATTCTGTAGTTTTCTTCCAATTTGGGTTTCCATGTAAAACATTGATGTACTGTGTATGTGTGTGATTGTTCATTTCTTATTGCTCATTATTGGATAATAGTTCTACATTGATATAACACTTGGATTATTTGGATAAAAATGATTATAATTACACTATTACTGATTCACCCCCCCTCTCAGTAATCCAACAATAAGAAAACCTATTATATGTGTGTGCTTGAACAAAATGGATCCTTGGACACCCTTAGAGGGTTTGATGAGCAGCCTAAAACAATCAAGTTGTCATACTGTGGGTTTTGACCATTAAGGTCATCATTTTGGTTTCAGAGTGTAGTAACGCTCTTTGGGATTGGAATGTTATTGTTGTAGATAGAGAATTGGTAAATTATAGAGGCTTAGTTGAGAGAAGAAATAACACTGATGTTCTTTGGGATTTAGAGAAGGAGTTTTCTCTTGAAGGCATAATCAAAGTAGGAAATTGAATTCCCTACCTTTGATTGCAAATGGGAATAAAGGATTGTGAAAGTTGATATGTAGAGAAATTTTTTGGTGAAGAGTTCAGGACATAGGTTCTTATGGAGAGGTTGATTCAGGATGAATGGATCAACAAGAAAATTTTGAAGAGAAGATCTTGATACAAATCTTACAATGATTTTTATGCTAGCTCTGGTAGAAAAAAAAATTATGTTTGCAGGATGAAGCAGAATGAAGGATATTGTAGTAGAAAAGGGATGATGGATAGCAGCCATTTTAGCAGTCAAGTTGTGATAGAGGAAAAGGGAGCAAGCAGAGGTCTCATGTAAAGGAAATTGTGACAAAACCCCAAGAGAAAATTAGATTGTTGAAGAAGAAGAGGACAATTGTAGTTCTCAAGAGAGGTGAGTAGTTGATTGCAACAGTCGACAGCTTTGAAAAGTTGAGGAGTAGCAGTGCTCAAGAAGAGGTTCTACCATAGAGAACCAAAATAGGATGTACCAAGAGGATGATTGGTACTAGTGACAAGTTACAAACTTGTTACAAAGATGGGGAAGGGTTGTTGCAGCTCACAAGTGGGAAAGGATAATCCATAGAGGAAAGAGGAGAAGGTGACTAATGGTAGTCATCTACAAGGTTCAGAATGGAGTCACAACCAGAAGAAGGAAAATTCCAAAGTAGTTGGCATAAGGAAGTTGAGTAATGAAGAGTTTTAGAGAGAGATGGTTGAGTTGGAAGTAAAACTTAGTGTACTAGAGGAATGGCTACAAGAATATGGGGAAGACCAGAGGTGTGGCTAGAAAATGAAGAAGAAGAAGGTCAGATGGCATTCACTGCAAGTGAAGATAAGGAAAAGGATGTCTACCAAACTACAAGAAGAACTCAGAGTAGCTAAGTATGGAATGGATATTTTTGTATGTGAACATGAACAAGGAATGGTCCTTGGGGAAGATGAAGATGAGGATGCTAAGGAGAGATTTCTTGATAGTCTCATGAACTATTGGACTAGTTCATATCAGCATGGTGATATGGTAGTTGAGGCATCAGATGAAGAGCCTTGTATTTTTAATTCTGACTTTTGTGTATGTTTACATATTTGGTAGGTGATGAACAACAATTGGATGATGTGTTCATGCATATTGATAAAGAAATGAAGCTCTTAGAGAAGGTGGTTGACTTAGAGGAATTTTTTATTGAGCATGAATTTGGAGATAATGAGGAAATTTTTGTAATAGGAGAAGTTGATAAAGACAATCAATTGAAGACTTGTAATAATCATCAAGACAATGAGAAAAATTTAGTTGGAGAAAAACTTTCAAAAAAAGAACTAGATGAAGAAACATTTCAATGAATGGAAGAATGCATGATGATGTCGACAGCAGCAGAAGTTCAAGAGACTTGTGAATATGAGGAGGTTGAAGTTGAACAAAGTTTAAATTATGTTCAAAATAAGAGTGAACCAACATTATCTTGCAAAATTTATGCAAGTACAGAAGATGGAAATTCACCTCATGGAGATGTTTTCAAGGAGTTTTCAGCCATTGGAGTGTTGGAAGACAGTCTTTTTTCAGAGGAAGGATGTACAGAAGAAGAGGTAGAACCTTTGGAAGAATGGATGACAAAAGACCCAAGAGATGAAGATTGCATGGAGGATACAATTCAAAATAATTTTGTTGAATTGTATGAAGAATTGAAATTCTTGGAAGAGAGGATAGTGAGCCAAAGACTGCATATTCAGGATGTAAATTCGTATCTAGAGGAAGAAGACATTGTTTTGAAAGACAATGAGGAAGAGGTTGTAAAGTATGCACGACAACATAGGATAAGTGACATTCAGCCAAGGACAGAGTCGGATGATGAAATTGATATGTTATGGATGCTAATGAGGATGAGAACATCCAACATAAGGTATTGTAGGAAGAGGAGGACAGCCGGAAACAGAATGCAATTGACTAAAATAATTTGAATCGGCAAAGAAAATGGACAACAACAGCATAAAGTTTGGAATCCTGGAGAATTAGAAGCAACTACAGCAATAGCAAAAGAACAACAAACTAGCAAGGCAAATGGACAGTTACAACACAAGATTTGGGACCCTAGAGGACACTGGAAGAATGAAGCAACTGAAGGAAATTGTGATCAGGAGATTGTTAGCACTAGAAGTCACCTCCTGATTGCAGGGGAGGTAAGCCCAGTACCCATCATTTTGTATGTCACAACAAATAAATTTAGGGGGGTTGAATGGGCGCAGACTCAAGATGATAGCGTTTTAACTCAGAAAACAGGGACTGGCGTGCACAAATAAGTGAGGTCTTGATTCAACTTCATTCAGTAAGTTGAGCTTAAGTGTGAGAAGAGGGAAGATTTAGTGAGAAATATGAATGAGACTGCTATGGGCATCAGGCCTTCTAGCAACTCGGAGAAGACAAACTCAGACTCAGGATCACTCTTAAGCCTAAGTTCAGACACCGAAACATGTTCAAACAACATAGTCACAGCAGCATCATAATCAAACCTACACCATGATACGGCTATGAAAACTCGACTGGATCATCCATGCCCAAGACATTCAGTGTAAGAGGGAAAAGACAACGCATGAAACTGATTAAAAATGGTCGTGATGCCACTATGATCAAACCTACATCACAACAGCATAACTACCCTCGACTAGATCATCCATGCCCAAGTGTTCTAACACAGTTGTTACAGAGAAATGGAAAGGAAGTTGACTTTCATTAAACAATAAGTATCAAATACAGATACATAACCAGAAGAACCAGAGCTTCATCAAAACTTTACAATGTGGGAGCCCAGCTCAACCATCCCCCGTAACAAAATACTAAAACTGCCTATTTATACTCAGAAATGTTGCAACCACCAAGAGTGTGATCGGACCACTGCATTAACATTTTTAGTCAGCGCCTACTCTGTCAGATTGTGCAGGCCTCCTCATGTCAGATGTGAGCCAGGCACAATTATGTGCTTTACAGGAAAATATGTCCATAAGGAATCTTTGGATTGACAGTCTGGATTTACGACCGCTCTCTACATGTTTTCCATTTATGAGGTGAGGCGAGGTTTCAACCACCTCTCTCACTCTCATTAATTACCTACATCGGGATTGAAACGTGGCTTAATGCCCAGGGGGTGGCCACACACTGCTCTCGGATAGGATGTTATATAAACACGTGATTGTGGGGTCATTCAAAGGTGGTTTGGGTTCACACCGCTTTTGATCCTGCAATCCACCACCTTTTTCCATGTATTAATTTTGCCAAACCACGGCTTCAATTGCGGGACCGCTCAAGAAAATTATCGCCCGAGCACGTCGCATCCCCGCAATGGACTGTGGTCGTCCATCTTGAGATCTTGGGCAAGGATTTACGATCAACGGCTCAAATATGCCCTCTTCAGATCAATGGATCAAATCTTCCCTTTTCGAATCAACGACCGAGATCTGCTTCGGGACTTTGGGCTTAGGCCTTTCTCATGGTGCTATACTTCGTGTAATTTTAAAATCCTGAATACCCGAGGGTCGTTATTCTGGAATTCTCATGGAATCTCCACCGCTGACAAAATTCAACCTTTCTGTTTGTATTTAAATCTCGAAATGAGTTGCTTTGCATGCTACGCTTGGACGCTTCCTGTGCAGACTACGAACTTGGACGACTTGTTGCCCTTGAAAACTATATGTGATAAAAGATATCATGAACAATTTTTATTTCTGGGGAGTATGATGCAGGAGCATCATGCTTCCAAAACCTTGTACATTGGGTGAAGACCTAGGGGTCTTTCATTTACTAAGGAATGGGTTCCCTAAGGGTTGATTTAATGTATTTTCCTATGTTTTATAGGTTTCTAGAAGAGAGGCATAGGATATGGTTTGATAAATGTAAGTGAGGAATGAATTATATAAGTTCTCAAATGTATGAGAACATGAGAGAGAGAGAGAGAGAGATCTTAGGATAATAGATCTCATGAGTCATTTGAGGATCCTAAAGTTAGGATTTTGTTAGAGGACCTTGTGGATCTAAGAGTATCTTAGGGCTTGGTTGAGTAATTAGTGGATTTGAACTAAATTCAGTCCAGAATTCCATCGTGTATAATTATATGAGCCAAGAAACAAAAATTACCATGGACTGTGTAGAACCAAAGGGAGTAAGGAAGGTTCAGGGACCATCGGATCAAGGACAAAGTCTATGAGGATCATCGGATCAACATATAGCTAAACTACAGGAACCGTCGGATTAGGATTCAAGATTACAATGATGGAGGAACACTTTGCATCGTAGAAATGTGAAGATATTAACAAAGGCCCGATGTTGAAATGATTTAGTCTGTCGATTAGCATTCCACGTGTTGAGAGGAGTTGCATTTCGGCCCCCACCTCCCTTCAGAATTGGGAAAGGCCTTTGGCCCCGAAATGAATGATAATCGTTTATCTCAACTCTGTATTAAAACATCACCCTTGATCTAACTACAACTGGATTTTAGGATAAGCGTCTATTTAATTAGCGCTTGAGCATCAAGGGTTGGTATTATGGACAGAGCATGAAAAGGAACAAAGTTAGGATATAAGCCGAGAGCATAATTTTTTGTTCTATGGGAAAAGAAGTTGGTATTGAAGATCTAGTGGAGATCTGAGAACACAGTCAGTGTACCATTGAAAAAATGGGCGAGAAGGATTCAATCCATATTATGATCGAATAAAATAAAGAAAGGGTTAGATGTTGAAGAGAACGGGTTTGCAAAAGGTAAATCTTAGGAAGGGCCTAAGAAATAAAACCTAGTATATGCATATGCTTGAACAAAAGGGATCCTTGGACACCCTTAGAGGGTTTGATGAGAAACCTAAGACAATCAAGTTTCCATACTGTGGGTTTTGACCATTAAGGTCATCAACTACCTAGTTTAGATCCATTCCACCTTATGACATCATATATTTTCTTCTCAATTATTATCCTTTTATCTAGGATTGACGAGATTAAGATATTATCTGTTGATATCAAGGTTATATGCCATGATTCTAGAGACTACCAAGCTTTGAAAATAGGGGCTACATTTATCCATCATCTATCAATCAATTATTTTAAAATGGTTTAGAGAAAATTCTTGTTATTTAATGGAGAAGTTAAATTGCATGCATCTTCCCAAAAATATGTTGTCCTACCTTCATTCACTACCCAAAATAGATTGTTAGTAATAATAAAACATATATTTTCCTCGAGGTGTAGGACAGTCGGTGACAGAGTGTGTTATTAAGGCACTCCATGATGTTAAGTCACCTGTTCAAAACCTACGGGGAAAAAAAATCCATCCATGTAAAGGGTTGGTGTGGCTTAGGATGGGTGTGATCCACGAGTGATTTTGACGGCTTAGATGCCCCTAAGTCGTGGTTTCTCAAGCCACAAGCTAGTCCCGCAGGTCACGGACAAACTAGCAAACAAAAAATAATAATAAAACTTATCTTGCCTATGTATAGATTCAGTGGGCATAATAATTAAGAACGTGGGTTTTCTCCCTAGAGGTCACATGTTCAATTTTTGAAGGGGGTAGGGTATGTACATGCGAGCAAGTTGTCTTTTTCCAATAATAATGTGGGGATGGAAATGTACCAACACTCTCATTCTCACTTATAAGCTAGAGAGTGGGACAAAGTGTATTTATTGGGCAAACCCCAATGCCTAATGTTTTTTTATTTTTAATTTTTAAGTTAGCCTGATTGGTTAGCTCAGGTGGTTGAGTGTTGTGAATTACAAGGAGGTCATGGGGTGAAGTCCTTAAATTGGTTTCTTAAGTGAATATTGTGGGCCTCACTCAATGACCCCCTATACATATCTTAATCCAAGGGAATACTAATCTTAACTTTATGTTAAGGAAGTACGTCTTGGTTATTTTCCTTTTTCTTCCCACTCCAAAGTCTCAGTTTCTTTTAGTTTTCTTCTCACTCCAACTAAAATGTCTCAAAAAAATTTAAATCGATATTGAAATACTTTAAAGGGATAAAAGAATGGAACTCAAATACAAGGGAATAATGAAAAGAATGACATCAATGCACAATATCATACCTACCAAAGAGATATTTATTAACCCATGAATCCAATTTCTTTATTTTATCAACCAATTAATGTCAATTTTCTACTTTTTGAGAAACAGATACAAGATGGAAACTTAAATATTTGGTGGGGAAAATATCCCCTCTCAAAACCGAAGACTTCCACCAAAATTTTCTTATAACCTTGATTTTGAATTAATGAAAAAAAAAAGATATATTTAAACATATCTTATCTCATAAGACTACCTCAAATTCCAAAATCATTTTTATGAACTACCTTACCTCTATCATTATCACAACCCCATAAATAGAGTGTCATCTACAAATTAGGAATGGATGAGACCATGGAATGGAGTGTCATCTACAAATTAGGAATGGATGAGACCATAAATGTGAGAAGAAATTTCTATGCCCTTATTTTTTCCTATTTTCGTTGGCTTAAGATTAGGAATGGATGAAACCAAGGATGTGAGAAGAAATTTCTATGCCCCTATTTTTTCCTATTTTCATTTCATTAGCTTGGAAAGAGATGCACCAAGAGATTCAATCATGATAATGAATAAGAAGGGTAAGAGAGGAACCTATTTGATTCTAATGGACTAGTTTAAAATAATAAGGAACTACAAAAGAAATTGTTGAGAAACAAATTATATTCCTTTAATCATAAACCAATTTTTAACAAGATTTCGCAAAGAAAAATTAATTTGGCTTTGTCATAATATTTTTTCAAATTCAGTTTTGGAAAAATTATATATATCTATATATATATTCTTCATTATAGGGATAATTGAACCATAATAATTTTTTCAACTATTTTTCTGCCTATTACAATACCTTTTCCAAGAAAAAAAATTCTCGAATTTATATAGGGTATAAATTCATTTACAAGTAAGCTGCAGCGAGATTTGGATCGTGGTCAGTGCACAACCAGTGTTGGACCAATACAATGAAGACAGCAGTGCTTCTATGCTGGGGACAAGGCCCTCAATGCAGGGAGAAACTGGAAAGTGAAAAAAGCTAAAACGCTTTCAACAAAAAGTCAACTATCTACAACAATGAGGGACAGCAAATCATCGTTCAAAAGATACTAATGTAGGAAATAGGACTCTCTATTCCTCTATCATAGTGGTAGATCGAGAGTCTCCCTGCCACTTCATTTAGAGCTCTCTTTGAGAGAGCGTCCGCCTCGCTGTTGTGTGATCTGGAAATGTGTTGGAAGTTGATGTCGGTGAAGTGTTTGGATAGATCCAGCGTTTTTTGCTTCCAGCATTCGACATGGACTGAATGAAGCTTGGATTTTTGAGTAATCCAGTCAATAATAACTCTTGAGTCACCAAGAACGAGTAAGTGATTGATAGACCAAAAGGAAGCTAGCGTGAGGGAGGCCCATAACCCCATGGGCTCAGCTTTAGTATTAGTACCCACACCACAATTGAAAAACCATTTTGTGATCCTCGACAGATGGTTTTTGAAAATGCCTCCAGCTCCACAACAACCATTTGATTGTGCATCTCTGTCAAAGCAAGTGAGGGTGTACCCTTCAGGCATCTTAAGATCAACAGCTTTGTAATGGAAAGATTTAACCGTTGACGGTTGCCAGTTGAAGGATGCCAACACTATGTGCACAACAGTCAGCGAGGAAGGAGGTCGATCCTCAAAGATCGCTATGTTCCGTTCTATCCAGATTTGCCAGAAGACGTGGGCAGCCATACAAATCGAAGAGGATTTTTGTGTGTTCCACGAATTAAAACAGTCTGAGATGGTGTCGACACTCCAGGAAAAGGGAAGAGAATAATGCTTGAGCAGTCTAATCCAGACCTCCTTCATGAAATCACAGTGTATCAGGAGATGGTGGATTTCTTCAGAAGCACGGCAACAGAGTAGACAGATTCTGGGGCCCTCCCAGCCTCTCCGTCGGAGCATGTCCCAGGAGAGAATCTTCTCTTTCCCAGCGAGCCAGATGAAAAGTTTAAATTTAAGAGGGATTGCCCACTTCCACAGCTGGAGATACCATGATTTATCGGCGCCGAGGTTCAGCTGTTTTAGAAGAGCAGCATAAATGTTCTTTACCGTGATGATGCCCGTGGCATCCCCTCCAGCCCACAGCAGAGAATTCGGCTCATCAATAAGGGAAATGTCGGTGCTTCTAAGTGTAGAGGTGTATTGGTTCCATTCAATAGCCCACGATCCACTTAAAGATAGGTCGTAGCTTCCCTTCCAACTATCCGACAGAGAGAGGACGCCAATCGGAACTCTTACATGTGCTAAATACAGAACATTTAAAGAGCAGAGCTACGAACACAATGTCGGAGAGAGTAGCAAGCTATCCTCCAGCCCGAGGATCTTATCCCTTCTGATGATAATCTTTGTACCAGACCCAGGCTTCCATCGGAGCCAATGGAGTATCACTGGAGAGGAAGCGACCATGCCCTTCCAGAAGGAGGAATCCCTCTTCAGCTGAAAGGATGACTTTCGAAGCCAGTTGCAAAGCGGCTGGGAGCCCAGGTATTTTTCCATAATGATTCAGTGCCAGATGTTGTCGTGAGTAACTGCTCTCCAAAAAGAACTAGCCAGAAGGGTTTTTTTGAAGTTGGAGAGGTTCTTGAGACCCCAGCCCCCTGCCCTTCGAGGTTTTGATAGTGACTCCCAACTGCAAAGGTGAAAACGGTGTTTTCGCACATGGCCATTCCACAGAAAATTGAAGGAGAGTCTTTGAAGAATAATGATGATCTTATTTGGAATTCGCTCTAGGGTCATCCAGAACATGGCAAGGCTTTCCATCACTGATTTAACCAGGATGAATCGACCACCCAGGGACAGCCATTTATTACACCAAAAGCCAATTTTTCTTTCAAAGATTGCTACAAGCCATCGCCAATCACCAGGAGAGGAGGCTCCCAGCTTCAGTTGGAAACCAAGGTATATGAAGCCTTCACTCAAGTCAGTAAAGGTGAATGGAATGTGGTCTTTGAAGCTAAGAAGTTCAGGATCCGTTAGTCCCTAGAAATGGACTGAGGATTTGGAGTGATTGATGGATAAACCCAAGACAGATCAGAAGAGATGTAGAACGTCCTAGATTACTAACCACTTCGCTAGATCAGCTTTCGTCATGAGGAGAACATCATCGACAAACATAAGGTGGACGATATTTATGAACTTAGAAACCTTTATGCCGGATATGTGATGTTCAGTGAAGCTTTTGGAGAGGAGGAGGCTAAGGCCTTCCATTATCAAGATAAAGAGATAAGGGGAGAGTGGGCATCCCTGTCGGAGCCCCCTCTCGCTTTTGAAAAAACTTGTAGCCTCTCCATTGATCAATACTGCAAAATTAGCATTAGTGACACAGGCCATAATCCAATTAGTAAGCTTGTATCCAAAGCCTACTGCGTGTAGAATTAGCCTCAAAAAATCCCAATCAATGTTGTCGAAAGATTTTTTGAGGTGGAGCTTCAAGACCAGCGCCTTTAGATTTTTTTGTTTGATGTTGTGGATGCACTCGTGGGTTGCTCCAATAGCATCCTGGATTCTTCTGCCCTTCAAGAATCCGAGTTGTTCCGCTGAGAGACTCCTCCCTAGGAAGGGCTTGATCTGATTAGAGATAACTTTTGAAATTACCTTATAGATGAGGTTGCACAGGGCGATCGGTCGGTAGTCATTGAAGGAGAGCGAGTTGTTTTCTTTCGGAATCAAGACCAGGAAAGTGGAATTAAGGCTTCCAGAAATCTTTCCTTTAATACGAGAGTCTTCCACCATCTGGAGGAGATCCACACCTACGAGATCAAAAAAGAAAATGAAAAATTATGTCGTCCAGCCATCCGGCCTGGGACTTCTCTCTTTTTTAAAGTGTAACAGAATGTCTTTAAGATCAGAAAGTGTGACAGGTTTGTAGAGGTCAGTGGCATCCTCTGTAGAAACTATATGAGGGAAAAGGCTAGTCGTAGAGGCCTTCTCCAGGAGATTGAGATTGTTGTTGCCTTTGTACAGAAGTTTAAAATGTGAGGCAGCCTCGGCCTTTAAAGCTTCCTGCCCGCGAATGATCCCATCCCCATTGCTTTCAATTGACCAAATAGTATTTTTATTTCTGTTAAAACTTGCCACTCTGTGAAAGAATTTGGAGTTGAATCTCCACTCTTTAGCCAGGTAGCACGGCTACGTAGTCTCCAACAAATTTCCTCATCATGAAGGATGGAGGCTCTATTAGATTCAAGCGACTTTAGGTTAGCTGTCTCCTCCACAGTCAAGGCGGAAATAGTTGAACTATGAATGAGTTTAGTAATATTCGACTCCAGCTTTTGTAACCGGGCCTTTTCCGCTATTTTCTTTTCTTTGTACCACGATTTTGATTTTGATTTGAGGACTTTCAGCTTCCATACGAGACTCAGTTGTGGGTTATCTTCGGCAAGAAAACGATGGTCTGTCCAGAACGAGTGGACTAAGGCCGAGTAGTCATCATACAATAGCCAATGGTGGTTGAACTTGAAGGGAGTCGATCGGTGAAGCGCAGAGGGAATCAGCTGAAGAAGGATTGGGGCGTGTTCATAAACAAAAGGAAGCTCCACCCACGAGAATAGAAATATTTTAGAAGACAAGAAACCATCGGCAACTAGAAAAAAATCCATACATCTGGCTATAGCATCATGACTGGAGCACCCATTTCGCCACGTAGGGACCAGACGGGTCGGTTGGACATCGATCAGATTATTCGAGGCAAAGAGCTCTCTGTAGGAGGCTTTGGTAGGACCCGGCAAGAAGGATCCTCCCCAGTGTTCTTTTGCCGATAAAATAATGTTTAGATCGCCTCCAAGAATGAGGTTCGGTAAAGAGAGAAGACCACTCTTTGCCAGGTGCGACCAGAATAGCGATCTGTCCAAGCAGGGGTCGTAGACATTTAGAAATGCCACCTCCTGATTTGTAGTTAAGTAGTGGCCTAACAACAGAATGCCCCCCCTCGACAGGAAGGGTCTCAACTCAAAAAGGTTGGAATCCCAGGCCACCATCAAGCCACTGGAGTTTCCTATGGAGCTTACAACCGCAGTGACCCAAGAAGTACGAAATTGATGCACGAAATCTCTGGATTTTTTATCAGCCGTGAGGGTCTCTTGGAGAAAGATGATATCTAGCTTCGATCTCTCCAGTAGTCTTCAAAAGGAAGCATCCTTGAGGGGGCCTCTGATCCCTCGAATATTTAAGGAGAGCACAATCATTACTTAGATCATGCCAAGGCCTTCATTGCTCTAAGGGCCTTTCCGTCCTGTGTGGGAATGACAGAAGCAGATTGTTGGGAGCTCAATAGCTCCTTTTTCTTTCTAGTACTTCGCGTCTGGAGAGGGGAGAGCTCATCACCAATGCCTCACGACCAAGTAAAAGCCTTTTTAACATTTTCAGTGGACTGTGAGGAAGAAGTACTCGCCTCTGAGACTAGAGTAATGAGTTCTTTACCCCTATAAACTGGTAATTGAGAGATGTTTTCCAGAAGAAAATCGGTAGAGGACGAGGAGTTCAGCGCAGCCAGTAGGTTTATATCGTCATCCTCAGGATGACTAAATCCTAGAAGCACCAATGGGGATACTTCTGATTCAATGGAGATGGAAGGAGAGTTATGTTGCTTGGCCAGGAGTGAAGAAGGTTGGGGGGGCGATGAGTGGGGAGATGTCGAGAACTCTGTAGGTCCAACAATCGGATAGAGGCAGTGAGTAGGGGGGGCAGAAAAAGAGGGTGATGGTGGCATCTCAACTTCTGGGAGGGGGTTGTTTTCACTGCAAGAGGAGGAGAGCCAATGGTAGCCAATAATGGATTCCTTCTCAGCATCAGAAAGAGACTTAAAGAGAGATGGACAGAGTTGGTTCATCTTAAACATCAGAGATTCAGCCTACCCAGGTAAGGGAAGAGAGGGAGGATGAGGGGGTGAATCCAAGTAAGAAAGAGAAGGGTCTGCATCCATATATTCAGGAGGGTTTAGGTGTAGATTAGTATCTTCAAAAGGATCGATAGGTGACTTACCAGGGAAGGATCGGCGGAGATGGACAGTTTCACAACAAAGGTTGTAGCGAAAAGGGAGTCCGAGATAATCCAGTTTTTGTATGTGTATTCGTCCTCTCCATTCGATCTCCATTTTTTCCGGCAGTCCAGATGTTATGTCCAACTCAACTAGAACTCTTCCCATTTTCCTCAAAGGACCATTGAGCGACTGTGTGTCCAAAGCAATGAACTTGCCCAGGGAGTTGCCTATAGTTGTCAAGGCTCCTTCGTTCCAGAGATGAAGTGGAAGGCCCGGGAGAAGCACCCAGAGATGTCTGAGTTGGAAGAACTCAATGTCTAGATTGAAGGCTAGTCTCCAGCACTTGAGCATGAGGTTGTTGCCACCGTAGACCCACAAAGATGATAGTAATAGAGTAGCGTCCTCAGGAGATTTGCAGTGAAAACAAAGCTAGCCTTTTTTGAGGTAGAGGACTTCCGATGAATAACCCAGAAGAGGTAACCAATTAATCATTATCCAGTCCTCCAGAGGTTGAGAGCTCAAGCGTTTGTAGGAGAAATGACCCACCAGTGCACAGGTGGACATCTTGCAGAGGTCTTTGAAGCCCACACCGTCGCCCAGGACCAAACACTTCGATCTTCTAATAGATTTCCACTCCTTTCGGTCATGTGAAGCTCGACGATGTGAGGTAGCGGCTTTGTGAGCGTCTGGGAAGGTAGGATGGCCATCTCGAGCCTGAAATAGAGAGGAGTTGGAATCAAGGAGGGACCTGTCAGAGACAGTAGGAACGATTTTCGAAGAAAAGGTTTTCGTTGGTGAAGGAGAAGCTAGTTTGACAGGGGACACAGCGGGAACAGTAGGAATATTTGAAAAGGAGGCCTTGGAGGGAAACTTTTGCAACGTTTTTTCGAGGGAGTCCACTTTGTCAAATAGACCCACCTGTTTCCAGATGAGTTCATCGGAAGGTTGCATCAGAGAGTTTGTCAGCGAGTCCATTTTAAAAGAGGCTGTGCGACCAACAGTATGCCCACTAGTGGATAACGAGGCAGTATAAAAGGTGAAAAGCGGGCCAGTGGGGAGAAAGCGATAGTGGGGGACAATAGCTTGCAGGAAAAAACAGTAACGGGTCTGTGAGGGTAGATCCAATCAAGGGAAAGGAAAACTTGTTGGTCAGATAGCTGGACAAGAAGACAAAAAGAACAGTCGCAACGTAGAAGCCCCCATGTGCTAGGAACCGGTACAGACCAGCTCTGTAGATAGAAAGGATTAGTGACAAAAAAAATTCAGTTATCGATGACCCGCAACCAAGAGCTCAAAAGAAAACTGTGTGAAGGGATCCTGGTTCGCCTGCAGGAGCACCCATCCTCTCAAATGCATTCGTTCCTTCAAATGCCTTTTGATTAGATGACCTAAAAAAGGGTTTGATCCAAAGCGGTGGTCTATAAATTATTTTATAAAATAAATTATAAGTTAAATACGCCTATAATTATTAAAGATTTTAACCTTCTCTTCTTTTCAAATCAGAGTATATGAAAATTGAATTCAAATATTTTAAAATTTTACAAAAATTCTTAAAATCTTATGTTACTTTAAGAATATCATGCTTTTAGGTTTACCACGTGTGTTGGAATAAATCAATGGGGAACCCATCAGACTTAGGGGCCTTTTCTTTCTCCATAATAAGACTACCTTCTTTAATTCTTCTTTGAAAATAGGGAGTAGCATTAGCTACTACATAAATAACCCTATGAATTAAAGTAATAATTGAATCTATACATCCATGGTCCTATTCACCTAAATCCTTGAGGGGATCCTTGAAAAACTTCTTTATCTCAATGCATATGTCATATTTCTCTTCCAATATCTATCCATTTTCTAAAGGATTCTTGATATGGAAGTATAAGGTCTCCTACTTCTACAAACATTTTGAAAGAATTTTGAATTTGATTTCCTTCATCAAACCATTAAATTATAAATTTATATTTCCAAAGTAAATGTTCCTTTTTGTAATTATACTACGGTATTAAAGTTAAATAATTTTTTTGTCCCAAAAGTAACATAATTATTCTATCATGTTTTAAACTTAAATCATCTTTATTTTCATTTCATCATTTTCGTTGAAAATGTCTTTAAAAACCTCTTTATTTCCCTTATTTTCAAACATGATATAATTTTTTTTGTGATATCTTATGAAATATAAATATTTTGGTATTAGCTGGATTTATATATTATTTTCTTCATTATTAGAACTTTTATTCTTTTATCTAAAGTATAGATGTTCATACTATATATTCTTGATAAAATGAACGTTTCATGGTTTCTCTTTAACCAAATTTAGCACAGTAATCTAATGATCCAAGATAATTTCTTTCAAAATAAATAATTTACTATAAAAAAAAAAAATTAAACAAAATTCATCAATAAACACTCTATCTAATTTTTCCAAGACAAAAGAATAACCATTCTTCTCATTATTTCATGTGAATTTTCCCATTACTCATTTTATATCTGATATGAATTATTCTTGATAAAATGATCTCAATTTTATATCTGATATGAATTATTCTTGATAAAATGATCTACTAAAATATGAGTACACTTTATAATTTTCCCTCTCTTTTTATCGGATCCAATAATCATGTCAAATCCTTACCAACTATCCATTTATATTCAACTGTCGTTTATATTCTACCAAATATTTGTTTATACCAATTATCCATTTATATTCTAACTATCCATTTATATTCTACCAAATATTTGTTTAGATAAATAATTCCAAATCCAATTTTTCCAAAATGAAAGGTTGACCATTCCTCATATTATTTCATGTAAAATTTCCATTGCTCAATTCTTTGTTTACTAATGAATTCTCCTTTATGAAAGATGATAAGAGATGGATTCTCTTCTTGAGTAAACATCATCATCATCTCTTCTCGTGGGTTTCTAAAATAATGTTAAATTTCTGCAAAATATCCATGCAAATTCTACATAATACCTCCTTTTCTTTAGATAAAAAAATTCCAACATATAATATTTAAAAATTCCAAAATAGCACCATAAATATTCATTGTAAAAAAAAAACTATTCCAAGTTTTCGAGAATATTTTTATCGTCATCCAAAATAATTCCCTATCAAAATATATTTTTACTTTAGTCATGTTTTAATTTTACCACAGTCCAATTCTTCCATTATTTCCCCATAAACTCTTGTGAAATACTTCAATTTGTCTCTAGAATTTCTACCAATGAATTATCATTGATAAAATATGCTAAGAGATGGTACTTAATTATCTCTTCTCTTTTTTCATGGCTGTAGTACCTTATTTGTTTTGACTAGTTTGATGGATTGGATTATTATTTGAGAGCATTTTGTTTACAAAATGACTAAGTTTATCGACTTATGTTATAATGATAAAACTGAAACTTTTTTACTATTTTGGATTGACTTTAACAAACATAATGGTAATTTTGAATGAATTTTATTTAAATGTTTATGTAAAACACAGAGGGATAAAATATACATTTATATGGCATAATTGACGTTATCAATTCATATGGTTATGATACATTGAAGTGAATATATTTTGATGCAATTATTTTCAAATCCTACCGATGGTTTTCCCAATGTGGCAGGGAAGCCACAGGTATTCATTGGCATGGGATTGAGTCAAAATTGTATGGACTCTAGATTGATTCAGGGTATTATAATATGTTATGTGATTAATAATATACTTTACTTTTGATTATAGAACAAATTGATGTGTGGGTTTAGAGTGTGCAAGCACAAGGAATATGATTTCTAGTTAGTTCACAAATGGGTAATGGGGTTATATGGAAGTGTACAAGGTATCTCTAAGAGAGAAGGAACAACATTCATGTCTCCACCTAATGGCACTCATTTTCTACGACTTGGGTTGAAAAACTCATGATGCTTTTACTTAGAGATTGCATGTTTCCATGAGGGTAGGCCATGGATTCAATCACTCATGAGGTTTAGTTGAGGTACATAAAATAAGGTGTCTTACTTATTCCTCTATTGGCATTAGTCTCTCAACAATGTAGTGACAAAGTTGAGTTAATGTGGTCTCAACAATTGCAACATTTACCCCACCAAGAAAGTTGGATACTTGAAGAGCATGCATGAACATGGCACCCTTGGTCCTTACTAAAAGGTAACTCTTGAAAGGCATGGAGTAGCATGGAACCCTTGGTATTGGTTACAGTTGTTAAGTATACATGAAAATATGGTTGACTAAGCAAGTGAAAAGTCGTTTGACTAAGCAAGTGAATTTTATTGAGTTTGAGAAAAGTTAAAATTCATGCTTGATTGATTTATTGAGCATATATGTTATTGCAATTCATAACAAAGAGAAATAAAATAGTTTAGTTAAAAATCATTAGAACAATAAATGCATTAAGAGATGTGCATGAAATAGAAAAGAACTAATTTTTAATTAACTAAAAATTAAGTACTAGTGCACCCATGAATCAAGGAAAAGAAAAAGGAACAAGGAATCAAATTCAAATACAAGTGTGGGAAAAGAAATCGGGTTGGAAGGTATTAAAGAGAGTTAATAAATAACTAAGTAGTGAATACATGTGCATCCACTCAAATAGGAAAATGAGAGGATATTAAGGGGACATCTAGGAGTAAAAATAGGTTATGTGGTAGTCAGGTGAGAATTAATCACTATTTTATATTTTTAAATGAAAATTTACTTGTGTAGCTATGCATATGAGTGACACATAAGTAGGTGAATAATAGGTAATTGGTAAAATAAAAAATTGCATTTATGTGTGAGATGAACAAGTGGCTTGAGCCACAAATCCTATAAAATGAGGGCTTGAGCTAGAGGGCTCATACTTTTTGTACCGTGATTCTATATGGTTGTTGTAATACTAAACTTTTCTATTGGTGATTGTTGAAGAGTTTGTTCTATTGGAGGATGTTCTTGAGGTAGAGATTTCCTAGAAAACTTAGAAACTTCACTCTTCTCTCATTTTTCTAGTTGGTACCTTTCATACAACCCCATTGTAGCTTAAGGGTTCTTGGGGAAGGAGAGTACCCATTAGAGTTGGTAGGGTGGTCAATTTGTGGTCTATCCAAATATTGGCAAAGTATATGTAAGCATAATTCAAGCTCAACATTCAAATCCCAAAGGTAAAAAAGTGTTATACGGTAATTCATGAAGATTCCATGGTAATTGAAAGGCCTATGTTTTAGGATTAAAGGTGCACCCTTGAGTCAAATGCATTGGAATGAAATCAAAAATATGTCAACGCACTACAATTGTTTTAGCATATCAATTTATAAATGAGAAATTGCACCCTTGATTCTATCAATTCAAGTTCCAAGCTCATCATACATCATTGAAAGAATTATTAGTTAAAATAAATGGCTAAATACCAAGACTTTGCTCAATTAAAAGTAACGATTTGATAATAGTAACTATACAAATAAATAGTTGTAATTTGTAATTTATAGTTCTATTTTGTATTCTAATAAAGTAAATCTTAGTTTGAGATAAAGTCCAATAGACTTTGTATGATATGTAAAGTATTTAAGCTATGTGGAAAAAGCRCATGCATGCGCGCGYRCRCRCRCACGTTTAGTAGTCACAAGTMACAMAAGATGTMACTAGGTTGTGTTAGGTASACGTTTGCTASACTTTGTATTGTATGTAACATCTTTAAGATATGTGGAAAGCASACAYACACACACACACACACGTTTAGTAGTCACAAKTAACAAAAGATATAATTAGGTTGTGTTAGGTAGATGTTTGCTACATTAGTAAGGTTTTAATCAAGTTACCAAGCATTATCCAACTAATATTTGAATGAACAAATTAATATATATATATATATATATAAATAAAAATAAACAAACAAACTATTTTTACTACTTTACGCAATTGTGCAACCTTTTTCATTCTGTGAAGCTTGACTAAGCACATTTTTAAAACATAACTTACATTCAATTACGATTTGTACGTAAGTGTATGAATCGATTCATTAACATTGGGAAGGGTGTTACATGTGGTATCAAAGCTACATTCAATACACTAGGGCCTTGGACCCATTTACTTATTATATGCATTAAAACTCGTTGTTCATTTAAAATATAAGAAAATCAAATTGAATTGTTTCCTCGTGCCAAGTAGACATTGACAAAAGAGGAAGGAAAGCGAGGATAGCCAAAGCTCAAGGCGCACGTTATCACATCATATGCCTCTACATTCTCCACCAAGAGAACAGGAACATGTCCAAGAACAAGGACATGTGCCTTCTAGAGAAGTGATAACCATGATTCATTCATTCTAAATCATGTCAGATGTACTAATGAACAAGTTAGAAAGGGAAGAGGGTGGAGTTTCAAAGCATGCAAAAGGATCACAAAACCTTGCAAGTAACCATGTTCATACAGAGCTAGAAAAAGTTAAATTTCTAGAATTTTGGGGCTCTACTAGTGGGCAAGCGATTGAACCCTAGTTGGAGAACATGGTTATGTGTTTCACACTGTGGTATTACACCTCAAATCTCAAAGTGTGTATGGGTATCTTCTAGCTAAAGGGAGGTGATTTACTTCAGTGGAAGACCTTATTTCCCTAGTTAGGGATGGATGTGTCTAAAATTACATGAGATTTATTTAAGGAGCATTTTAGAGAATGTTACCTCTCATAGGAGTTTATTGAGAGACAAATAAATGAGTTTAACTCATTAAGACAAAAAACATGTCAGTACTACAATATGAGGCTAAATTTATGGAATTGTTGAGGTATACACCACGTTTGAATACAAAGAAGTTGTGGGTCTGAAACAAATTTGAATATGGACTAAACTATGAAATCATGTTTAAGGTTACGATACTCATGCCCTACACTTTGCATGAGGTAGCTCAAAGGGCCATAATATCTAAGGAGGAACTTTTGGGTAGTGGTTAGTTTATATCATTGAGACCTTAAGGTTTAGGTGGACAAACACATATATCACAATTAGCTAATACATTGACACCTATAGTAGGACATAGAGATGTGCCAAGGGGACACGTGATGAGTACTCATAGACACCTGATAGGGAACCAGAGACTACTACCATAAATTTTGTTTTATTTTTTATTATTATTATTAATTTTGTTTTTTGGCTAGGTTTTTTTAGGGTTTTTTTGTCCTTTTTTTTAATTCTTATTTTTTATTTTTTTTATTTTTTATTTGCGTTTTTTTAGAAAGAATGAGTTATTTTTCATTTTTTTCTTAGATTATTTGTTTTTTTAATGTAAATTTGTTAAAAAAAATTAATCAATAAAATCAATAAACAAAGTTTCTGCTAACACTACTTTTCTATATAGAAGCCAATTTTAAGTTTTTTTATTTGCAATAGTACTAGTTGTGAAGGCCACAGTTTCAATCAAGTTGTAAGTTTAACTCCAAAAATAAAATTGGTGCTACTAGTAGCATAACTTTTTTATTTAAGGGTCAATTTTAAGGTTTTTTCCTCTTGTCAAGGATGCAATTTCAAACAAGTCGCAATTTTAACCACCTCATAAAAAAAATTGTTCTACCGGTAGCATCACTTTCTTATTCAAGGGTTGATTTTCATGTTTTTTTACCCAAAAAATATGGGGGTTTTGGGCTAGATTTCTCATTTTAAGGTCATAGTTCCCGTTAAATCAATAAATGTGTTATATATTTTGATGTAATTATTTTCAGATGCTATTAATGGTTTACCTAGTGTACATATGTATACAGGGATGTCAAATGTTATTAAGCACAGGGAAGCCATATGTATACATTGGTGTGGGATTGTATCAACATTTTCAATCCACAAATGGTTAATGGGGTTGTATGGAAGTATATTAGGTATCATCAGGAGAGGGGGAATAACATTCATGTTTTCACCTACTAGCACTCATTTCCATGACCTAGGTTGAAAATCTCATGACACTTGTTTTTAGAAGTTGCACGTTTTCATGAGGGTAGGATGTGAATTTTGTCATTCACGAGGTTTAGTTGAGGGGCGTAAAATAAGGTGGCATCCTTATTCCTCAATGAGCATTATTCTCTCAACAAGGTAGTAACAATGTTGAGTTAACATGATCTTAATAGTTGTGTTGTTTCCCCACCAAGAAAGTTGGATGCTTGAAGGGCATGCATGAACATGGCACCCTTGGTACTTACTGAAATGTAACTCTTGAAGGGCATGGAGTAGTACGGAACCCTTGGTATCAATTATATTTGTTAAGTATACATGAAAAGATGGTTAACTAAGCATGTGAAAAGATGTTTGACTAAGCATGTGCATTTTATTGAGTTTGAGAAACGTTAAAATGTAAGGTTGATTGATTTATTAAGAATATAGGTTAGTACAATTCTCAAAGAGAAATAAATAATTTAATTAAAATCCATTAGAAGAATAAATGCATCAAGTGTTGTGTATCAAATAGAAAAGAAGTAGTTTTTAATTAACTAGAAATTAATTACTAGTGCACTCATGAATCAAGTGCACTCATGAATCAAGGAGAAGAAGGAGAAACAAAGAATTAAAATTCCAATAGAAGTGTGGGAAAAGAAAAGTGGGTTGGGAGATACTAAAGAGAGTTAATATTTAACTAGAGTAGTGACTACATGTGCACCACTCAAATAGGAAAAGTGGAAGAGATTGAGGGGGTGAGAATTAATAACTATTTTATATTTTTAAATAAGGAATTGATTATGCACTTGTGCATATGAGTGACACATGGATAGACTTGAATAAAAGGCAATTAGTAAAATAAAATAAAAATTGCATTTATGCATGAGATGGGCAAGTGACTTGAGCTACAAAGATTATAAAATGAGAGTTTGAGTTGCTCATACTTTTGCACCCTAATGCTAGGTGGTTGTTGTAATATTAAACTTTATGTTGGTGATTGTTGAAGAGTTTGGTTTATTGGAAAGTGTTCATAGGGTGGGGATTTCCTCTCAATATTAGCAGTTTCACTCTTCCCTCATTTTTCTAGTTGATACCTTTAATACAATCCCATTGCAGCTCAAGGATCCTTAGGAAGGAGAGTACCCATTGAAGTTGATAGAGTTGTCAACTGGTGACCTATCCAAATATTGACAAAGTAGGTAAATGCAAAATAAATTCAAACTTACCATTCAAATCTTAAATATCAAAAAGTGCTTTATAGTAATTCTTTAAGAATCTACTTTTGTATAAAAATAATTGTTATTTATTGAATAAAAAAATCTTATTGTAATTCATTATCATATATATGTGTGTGTGTGTTTTGAGTGATCAATTTACTTTATTATTTTATTTAAAAAAAATTAAAAATATATATTTTAATTAATCAAATATGCAACCAAATTTTCATTTTTAATGAAATCAATGTAAAGATCATATAGGAAAAAAAAACTGAATAATCTTAATTTGAAATTTTTAAAATATATATATTTTAATTAATCAAATATGCAACCAAATTTTCATTGTTAGTGAAATCAATGTAAAGATCGTATGGAAAAAAAAAACTGAATAGTCTCATTTCTCAAGTTTGTAATCTCTTGATAAATCTAGTTGATCTCAAATAAATTCTACAAAGAATACAATACAGAAGAGTAAAATCAATTCATTTCTTAAATATATAAACCCACATTATACACATTTCCAAATAATAATAATCATAATTATTATTAAATTATATATATGTATTCCTTTGACACATGGCATATTGCAATACTTGTAATATGTATATCATTGTCATATTCATACTTACTAGTTTATGTGTTCTTTAATACGTTTGCACTAATAGTTATAATGTTAGGTGATACAAATTCATTGAACCCAATACTCTATACTATTAACAATTCCTTTCGGAATAGGTACTTCATATTTAAATGAATTCGTTGGATGTGTGGGAATGAAATGAATAATTCATCAACACACTACAATTATATTAGCATATCAATTTATAAATGAGCAATTGCACCATGGAGTGTATCAATTCAAGCTCATCACAATTCTTATCCGATTCATTGGATAGGAGAATAATTATAACCTTAAATTGTACCTTTTAAATAAGTTACATATTATATTATATTATATTATATATATATATATATATATATATATATATATATATATATATATATATTCAAAATACAATTTTGAATTATTATTATAAATTAAATCTTAGTTTGAAATAAAATTTGATAGACTTTGTATGGTATGTAGCATCTTTAACCTATGTGAAAAGAACATTATATATATAGTCACAAGTAACAAAAGACCTAACTAGGTTGTGTTAGGTAGATCTTTGCTACATTAGTAAGGTTGTAATCAAGTTATTAAGAATTAGTCAATTAATATCTAAACTAATAAAATAAAAATAAAAACTTTTTTTATTATTTGATCTGATTGTGTAACCTTTTACATTTTATGAATCTTGAATAAATACATTTTTAAAAGTATAACTTAAATTCAATTAATATTTGTATGTAAGTGTATGATTTGAGTCATTATCATCAAGAATGGTGTTACATGTGGTGTCAAATCTATTTTCAATCAACTACGCCCTTGGACCCATTTACTTATTATGTGCATTAAAACTTATTGTTCATTTAAAATATAAGAAAATCAAACTATCAAAGTTGAATTGTTTCCTCATGCTAGGTATACATGGACACAAGAGGTAGGAGAGGTAGGGTAACTAGAGGTCAAGGTGCATGTCATCTACCACATCCTACACCTATGTAGTCTCTGCCATGAGAAGAGGAGAATGTCCAAGAAAAAAGTACATGTTCCTATTGGAGAATTAATAACCATGATGTGTTCATTATAAAGGATGTTACACTAGTACATTTGGGTCAAATTCCGACAGCGCGTTCAACGCAATTGCCACTTTATATTTTCGGGAGAATGACAAACAACGGACCCCCTCAAACGTCGTTTCACATGACGTCACTTTTCAGACGACATAGATTTCGTCTTTATTGCGACGTTTCATGCGGACATGTGTCAGCTTAGATTTTATTGTCCAAACCCCATATAGTCGTCGTAAGACTGAAGTCTTGGCGATGGCAAGATCGATGTCATGGACGTGGCAAGAGAGACATCTTGGACGTGGCAAGAGCGATGTTTGGACATGGCAAGAGAGAAGTTTGGACATGGCAAGAGCGACATTTGGAGGTGGCAAGAGAGACGTCTTGGAGGTGGCAAGAGAGATAGATTGGAGGTGGTAAGAGCGACATTAAGAGGTATTAGCTCTGACGTGGTTGTTATGGGAGCGACATCTTGGAGGTGGCAAGAGAGGCGTCTTGGACGTGGCAAGAGTGACGTTAAGAGTTATCATCTCCGACGTGGTTTCTATGGGAGCAACACTCCAAGACGTCACAATAGCGACTGTGTTGTAGGTATTTAAAAAAAAAAAATGCAATATCAATACTGAAAGGGACAGGTACATTAACATTTGCTAAGATTTTGTTACCCTTTTGAGGAGAGGTGCCACTTGGGGGATTCATTGGCATATCATTAGAGGTGATTCTATCTTTAAATGATTGTTGTAACAACATATAGCATCATTTTGGCACACATCCCCATCCTATATCCATATTGTTTGGAGGATGTAATGACCACTGATTTTTTATTCTACAAATGTTCAGGCATATATGTTTTTAAAGAGGTGGTTATAACAACCATGACCCTTGTCTTAGGACATATCCACATGATGATACATAATATGAGGGGAATATAACATATGAGAGAACTAATAAAACTATTAGTAAATATAGTTGAGGGGCATCCACTAATATTTCCAAGAAAAATGATAAATGAAGCATTTGACATAGACACGTGTATGTGTGTCCCTTCCTTGATTATAAATCCTGACTTTTCAGAAATCTAGTGTATCTATACATGGATCCTGTTAATGTAGGATCAAAGTCGCTATTCCTTTTTTATCACCATATAAAAAAAATGAACACAAAATACATTTCTACCTATCAACTAAAATTCTTGAATGCATTGATAGGACCCATACTATATTGCTTAGCTACACTGTAAAATTATATAGTTTTAATATATCTTATATTAAGAAGATTATAAGACAACTAAATAAAACCTTTAACCTTGAAAATTCATGGTTTCACACATTCATTGATTTTGTGACTAGAAACAACTCTCTTCAACTTTCCTAGAAAGGCAATCTACATATTTATTGTGGTTACCATGAAAATATTCACGAGTAATTCAATTTCCTTGTATACAAATAAACAAGTGTTGCATGGCAGCATAGTCCCTGCCGAGCAATTTTTAAAATCGAGAATGTTTGAAATGCTTCCTAGTGCAATCTCTATGCTCCAATGTTGCCTTCTAAACTTTCCATGGCCGACAGTAACATGGCACAACATAGATAGATAGGTTAAGGGCTGATTAATCCCGTCAAATTTCAAACTGTTTGTTTTTCTTAAACCAGGAAGAATGATTTTTTGATGAAGCAGTTGATTGACCGACCATGGTACTATCTCAAGTACGACCATTTCAATGGCAAAGTTTACAGAGAAGAATATAATGTTGTGCTTGGGTGTGTTCTACTAAGTGGTTTCAAAACCATGGTTTCTCACACCTTGATTTACAGTAATCCAACTTGAGATTATGTGGGTAGCCAATGCAAATTTTGTATAGAGGAGCACCATTCGCCCTTTGGATTCAATGTTGTTCTCAGCACTTTGTTGCATGAGAAGCCCATTACAGAAAGGATAAAAAAATTCAGCTAATGAAGAATGAAACAACAACACAATAATTAAAAATATGGCTCCAACCTTCTATAAGCCTGATTTTTATCTATAGTGGCATTCCCATCTAAGGCAAGATTGATGTTTTTGTCAACCCACATGCAGGGCAATTCTACCCATACTAAATTACACCCCAATTCAAGCTCTAGGGCTCGTTAAGCTTCAAAGTAAGCAATGTTGATCCTAATATGAACTTCATATCTAAACCAGTTAAGCAAGTCTCCAATACAAAACTTATGGACAAAGTCCTCTTTGAGTGCTCTTTGTAGATACCTCCCAATTTTGACAAAATCAATGTTTCTTCTTATCCTTGTGAATGTTTTGTCTAAGCTTGCACTAGGAAGCATTTCAAACATTCTCCATTTTCAAACTTGCATTTCAAACATTCTCCATTTTAAAACTTGCCCTATTTTGTCTAAGCTTGCACTAGGAAGCATTTCAAACTTTCTCCATTTTAAAACTTGCCCGACAGGGACTACGCTACCATGCAACACTTGTTTAATGATGGGATTGATGCAATCTACTTTCTTAACAATAACCAAAATCCCTATAGCTCTTTTGATAGTTCAAAATTTATTGGCACCATTGGATCCCATAGTGTCTTAAGATTGAATTCTATTGACAAATTTGGCAATGAATTTAATATTAGAGAAAAATACCCATATGAATTCGAAGTCATTTTAGGCTTGTTGGTGCCCCAATTAGGCCAACAGGACTTCTTGCAAATCCTTGTAAATGTTTAGAGGCCTTATTTGAGGGACATTTTGGTTTGATAGGGTCATTGGATGCAAAGCTCTGAGGGGTCTCATCTCCATATTTTTTGTTGGGTATAATGGATATGGCAGGCGAGGCTGTGAGTGAAGCAACTTTTTGACATCCCATTTTGAGTTTCAGGGTAGCCTATTTATTTCCAAATGAATGGTGGGTGATTAACACAATTGAGCCTATTTGTTTCCAAATGAATGGTGGGTGCTTAACACAATTGGCCATCAGCTGACCTTTGTTGTTGGATAATTGTCAACTTTCTATCTATGTATGATGGACCTTGTTATGTTACCCTAGAATAGTTTATACAAAAACTTGGCACCAAAGTTACAATATTCACTTGGATGAAATAAACGAGCAAGGAAAGTACTAGTTGTTGGATGCTAGAGTCTAGAAATAAAATTTCATGGTTGATAATTTGGTTGAAAAACCTATAATTCAGGAATATGAGAGTGGTAAGTTGGTGAGATACGCATGCTTTATATGTACTATCTTAATACGAAGAGTATCAATATTGGGATTTAGTATCTTTGTTTGAATGTTGCAAACCTTAGGTTGCTTAAAGTCCTGAGTACTTTTTGTCGAAGATAATTTTAGAATAAATCAAATATGTCGTGCTTGTTAAAAGGAGTGTATTTGTTTTCTTCTTCTCGCATTAATTGTCACCAATACAATAACAATGAATGATTTTCCTCTTCATCAGTTGTTTAAATGCTTTCTCAAAGAAATATGCTAGATATATCTATTCATTTCAAAAGAGAAACACATGCTTGATGAAGTTATCTACAGTCTAAACCATAGTTATCAGGGTTCATTAGTATGGCTTTGCACGGAACATAGCAGTTTCCTTATCTGGAAATCCAGAAGGAATACCAAATGTAATTTTAGAGTTGAAAGACAATTCTTATACTCATTCTGTGTGGGACTTCAGTTTCTTGGACACATAAAAGGTCATATTGGATACTAAAAGGCTTTCGATTGAATAGGTCATAAAATAAATACCAACAATATGGCATTCACATTTAATTCTGCACTACATACATGCTTCCATGCATTAATTACAGGTGTGTTTGCTAAGGGACATAAATATTCCAGCCCGAGACTTTGACCTCTTACTATACGCAGGCAGTTTACTTTAATTAAAGAAGTTTCTTTCTTTTGCCCCTCGTAATTTCTATTGTTTCCTTTTTCCGCAATTGGACAATGGAAACACATTTACCAGGTTCTATCAAACAATAATAAAAGTTAATCTCGGATATGTTCTTATGAACTAGTTAGCAAGATACCTACTACAGTTTACAGATCAGACTCCCCAAGAAGAAGATCGCATCAGAAAGGCTTTAAAGTTTTATTGGATTTCCTGTTTACTTTTTCTCTGTCATCGCACTCTAATGTGTGCTCATAAGTTACGTTAAGGGAATTGGGTAGCTGCTAAAGAAGATGGATGCAATCATAACATCATGAAAGACAGGATAAACCACTTGCCCTGCAAATTAATCTATCTGTAAGAAAGCAGATTTGGGAACATTGTCACAATTTCAGAACTATTATAATTGAATTCAAATCTTAGCCAATGCCATCCACCAATTCTGCATTTTCATCAGAGAGTTTTAGCATGTGTACACAAGGTGGGAAACAAGAACTGCCTTAATGCACAGAAGAGTTGTTCTACACAGTACCCTAACAGTGTTAGCGAATACTATGCAACAACAATAGGGATTCCAATCTTCAAACCAGAGAAAAAGGCAATTAATAGCCAAAACGAGAGAAAATCTACCAGAGGAAACTAAGTTAGTAAAAGAATTATATTTATAATTTATATACACTCTACCCACAATGCCACTTGGTGTCACCTCAGCTTACACTGGCACTGGAAACCGGATCTCCAGAGAAGAGAATGGTTTCTATCTCCTAAGGAATCTTTCATAGTTTTCATTGGGTTGTGACTTGGCCATGGGGGGGGAAACCCTGTGGCCAAGTCGTGGGCATGTCTTCCATTACAGTTCTTCTGCTAACATCCTGGAGCAAAGAAGGAATCGACTATGGGAATAAAGAAGACGCATCTTCCCCAAAACATAACAACAGTTTAAAGGTTCATTAAAGGGCATAT
>ML798130.1:607058-623100 GCA_009831015.1 Picea engelmannii
TGGAAAATGTCAAATTTGCATAATTTTTGGATTTACTAATGGACAGGAAATTCAAGCCTATTTGGAGAATATGGCGATGTGTTTTGTACTAAGGAATTACACCTCTAATTTCAAAGTGTATATGGGTATCTTCCAGCTAAAGAGAAGTGCTTTACTTTGGTGGAAGACCTTATTTCATCAGTTAGGGATGGATGTGTTTGAAATTTCATGGGATCTATTTGAGGAGAATTTTAGAGAATACTACCTCTCATAGGAGTTTATTAAGAGACAACTAAATGATTTTAACTCATTGAGACAAAACAATAGGTCAATACCAAAATATGAGGTTAGATTTATGAAATTATTGAGGTATGCACCACATTTGAATAGAAAGAAGTTACAAGTGAAAACATTTGTATATGGAATGAAATATAACATCAAGTATAAGGTTAGGATACTCATGCCCCACACTTTTCATGAGGAAGCTCGGAAGGCCATAATATATTAGGAGGAACTTGTGGGTGGTGGTCAACTTAGATCATTTATTTCTTCAAGTTCAGGTGGATAGAGACATGTATTAAAATCAACTAATACATTGATACCTATAATAGGATGCATAAATGTGTCAAGGGGATAGTTGATGAGTACTCAGTGATGCCTGACAGGGAATCAAAGGACACGATATAGGCCACAGATCCAGTAGAAAAAAAATACATAGAAGTGTAGTATAACTACTTTTTCTCATTATGGGAGTTAGAGCCAACCTCCTAAGAGGGGGTGTTGGACATGTGGAGGACCACATTTACAAATGGAGTGTCTATATGCACATAGAAAATTAGTTGAGTGTAGAGTTAGACTATCGTAGGTTATATGGGTAAACGCCATGGGATCCATGCAGTAGTGAACAATTTCCAAGCCAAGCATCAATCCATTATACTGGATACATTATGTAAGATAAATTATGTCAATTTTTCATTATTAATATATTTAGGAGCAACAAAAAGTTTCATTTCTCATAACGCATTATTAAGATAAAAAATGATGGAAATTAATCAAGAAGATTTCAACCAAGTAGAAATGGCTCCCAGAGTTAAAAAAGAAGTAAGACATTCAGTGAAAGATTGTGAGATTGACCTTGGTGTATGAATAACATAAGTGTCATTGTATTCAACTACCTTACGATCCTATGATGTAGTAATAAGTATGGATTGGTTAGAGAGCCATGATGTAGTGTTAGATTGTAAATCTAAGAAAAAAAAATTATAGATGATGCAAGACATAAAAGAATTCTAGTAGGGATGAATAGGGGAGTATCATTAAGATTCATTTCAATGTTGCAATTGAAGAAAATTTTGAGAATGGGATTTAAATTGTATGCCATAATATTTATGAATGAAGATATAATAAATATAGAACAATATCCTATGTCATTTAAATTCTCAGATGTGTTTCCAGAAAACATGCTTGGAATACCACCTAAGAGAGAGTTGGGTTTCATGATTAAACTGAAACTGGGAATAAAACCTATCGCAAAGGATTTTTACTACATGATGACTCTAGAGTTGTGAGAGTTGCAAATGAAGCTCCAAGAAAACTTGGATTTGGATGTATTCATCCAAGTATATCATTGTGGAGAGAACCAGTGATATTCTTAAAGAAAAAAGATGGATCATCAAGACTTTCTATTGATTATTGTGACAACACTAAAATATGTTGTTTAAAAGGACAACTTATTCTAAGGCTCCACTTAATTATCAAACATGGGGTTCATCTTGAACTTGTGAGACACAAATGCTATATGCAAAAAATCAAGAACTTGGAGATTGACTAGTTTGTAATGTGTCTACTTGAATCACAATCTACTCTTCTCAAGCCAAAACTTTTAATTTATCAAACTAAAAAGCGGGGGGGGGTGCTACTTTGATTTTGTCTTGGTCTAACTATTGGATAACTCTAGTTTTGGGATACCGAGGTTCCCTTACTTGCTTCGGTAATGAGACACAAAATGTACAACCATTTCATTCCAATTAAAATTAATGTCATTCAAATGCACACTTGAAATTCTAATAAACTAATCTGGTAGTTAGAAATAAAATAGCAACAACAAAAGGCTTGTGTAAGTACAGTGCTCATGAAGAGAGTATAACAACTAAAATATAAACAAATTTACAATCTAAATAAAGTGTGGAAACCTACAACGTATAATGACGAAACATAGTTCTATAAAATAATAAAATAGAAACATGAAATATTTACAAAAATCAATAACTAGGTACCTCTTTGAAGCGGGCCCAACTCCAAATTGGTTCAACAAACTATAAAATTTAACTACAACACTTAAAGGTCATTCACACATGAATTAAAACTATGTATATATTGCAATAAATTATTAAGAGTTTTGTTCACAAAATAGAAATCAGTTCTCTAATTCGATCCACAATTCCCAAATATGAAAATGGTGTTGAGTTTTTATAGTTATGGATGGGAATCTTCCCATACTATTTGTGTTTATAAAATCCTTAAATCTATTGGCACATAACTATTGTCCATTGAATCATATGATGCATTTGCAAAAGAAAATGCATATTCCATAGGTACCAGAACGCTAACAGCTCTCGAATTCCAAGGTGTAGATTCGTGGGTATGAATGAATGCATTAAAATGGCTCCACAGCTCTCGAATTCCAAGGTGTAGATTCGTGGGTATGAATGAATGCATTAAAATGGCTCCTTGATTCACTCCATGCTTTTGTCCACCTGCACAGTTGATGAATTCGACCTACTTTCCTTTGATTTTGGTTCTCATCGATACACTGAAGAGTCACCATCATTACATAGCTCCTTTAAATTAGTTTCAACCTGTAATCTGTTGACCATTCCTATAGTTTATGATTTGCAATTGTTATTTTATTGTAGCTAAAAATTCATACTTCTATCCTAATTTTATAATATAAACTTAAAAATATGAAGAAATGTAATCCATATTTACCTTTATACAATTTGTGGCTAGGATAGGTGGAAAATGTTATGTATGTGAATCAAAATTGACTTTATTAGACTTAAAGATTATCCAAATAGAGGCAAAATTCTACCATTTCACAATCCCATCATATTGACAATTAAATAAAGCTATGATAAGAAATTAGTACCCATTTCCTATAATCAATTATTTATTCGATCATGTGGAAGGGGATAACGTGTTTTCTAAAATAGATTTAGGTTATGGGTATCATCAATTGAGAATAAGAGAAGAGGATGTTCCTGAGACAAAATTTAATACATGTTTTTGTCATTATGAGTTTTTAGTGGTACCCTTTGAATTGACGAATGCACTTGGAGTATTTATGAGTCTAATTAATGGTGTTTCGACAATATCTTGACAATTTCATGAAAGTGTTTTTGGATGACAATTTGTTATATTCTAAAACACTAGAGGAACACGAAAAACATTTAAGACATGTATTAAAATGTCTTAGAGAGCATAAGTTGAATGATAAACTCTCCAAGTGTTTGTTTTATGAATTAAACATTCATTACTTGGGACATATAATTTCAAGAGAAGGAATTATATTAGATCTAGTGAAGATAGAAGCAATTATGGAATGGTTGACATCTACTAATATACATAAAGTACATGGTTTTATAGGTTTGGTTAGATATTATAGAATATTTGTAGAAGTATTTTTGAATATTGTGAATCATATTCCTAGATTGCATAAGAAGAATAAGAAATGTGTGTGGATGAAGCAATGTGAGGAAGCATTTCAAAAAATTAAAGAATTATTGATGATAGTTCCAATGTTAAAGGTACCGAATATGGATCAATATTTTCTAGTATGTGTGGATGCTTTGAAAGAAGGATTAGGTGGAGTATTAATGCAATAAGGTAGGGTGATTGCATAAGCTTTGAGAAAGATTCAACTAGATGAAGAGAACTGCATAACACATGATTTAGAACTTGTGGAAAAGTACATGTGTTAAGAATTTTGAGGCATTATCAAGTTGGAAGAAAATTTGAATTGAAGTCAAACCATCATGGACTTCAACACATATCCATGCAAAGTAACTAGAATGCTATACAAAAGAGGTGGTAAAAACTATTGAGTATGATTTTGATACACCATACATTAAAGGAACAATAAATATAGTGGCATATGTTTTAAGTTGCAAGCCACGTATTTTCTCAATTTTCTCGTTGAAAGTGAATTTTTGAGAAAAGATATTGAAGTTACAATTAGAAGATAAATGGTATAAGTAAGTTAAGTTAAAATTAGAAAATGAAGTGATGAAAAATATGAAATATGAAGGATATACCTTGGATGACGATGGCTTATTATGTTTTTGTGAAAGAATTTACATGTCACTGAACAATGAAATTTGAAATTTAATCTTAAGGGAAGCTCATAGAGTAGTTTATATGGCTCAACCAAGAGTAAATAAGATGAATGTGGATCTAAAATTATTGTTATTTTGGAATGGAATGAAGAAAGATATACTTAATTATGTAGCTAGATTCCTTGAGTGTTAGCAAGTTAAGTCTGAGCATCAACATCCAACAAGATTATTGCAACCACATGCAACACCTGAGTTGAAATGGGAAGTGATTTCGATGGATTTTATAAAAGAATTATAGGTGATGTCAAGAAGACACAATTATATCTTTGTATTAGTAGACACTTTGACTAAAAGTGCACATTTTATTTCAGTAAATAATACTTATCAAGCACCGGAAATTGCTAGAGTGTTTATCAACTAAATGGAAATATTGTGAGGAAATCCAAAGAAGATAATTTTGGATATAGAATCAATATTTACAAGGATATTTTGGATAAGTTTTCAAGAGGCATTGGGAATGCAACTTAATTTCAGTACAATGTACCATCTAGAAAGCAATGGAAAAACTAAAACAATAAATCAAATATTAGAAGATATGTTGCACATGTACATAATGGATCAATAGAAATGTTGGGAAGAATTTTTACCTCTTATTGAATTTTCATATAATAATAGTTATCAAAGCTCAATTAAGATGGCACCATTTGAATTTTTGTATGGTAAACCATGTAGGACACCTCTTAGTTAGGATAGGCTGGAGGATAGAGTCCTAGTTGGACCAAAAGTAATCCAAGAAATGGAAGAACAAACGAAGATGATTTAAATAAGTGTGAGATGTATAAAAGAGCTATGTGGGTGTGCATAGAGTCGATAGAAGTTACAAGGTTGGAGATAAGGTGTTTTTGCAATTGAGATTGTAAAAGAGCTCAATTAAATTTGGAAAAGGAGCTAAGTTGGCACCACAGTATGTGGGGCCATTTGAAATTCTTGAAAGAAATGGACCAATTGCTTATCATCTTGCATTTCCATCATCATTAGATTATATGAACAATGTTTCTCATGTATCTATTTTACATCACTATATTTCAGACCCTTCTCATGTTATTGATTTGATTCATTTGTAGATGTCAGATGAGGGGGCCTTGATGGCCAGACCAATTTACATTTTGGACCAACAAACTTGACAACTTCGAAATTGTTTAGTAGACCACATTAAGGTCCATTGGGATAGTCATAGTATCAGTTCTTCTACTTGGGAGGATGAAACTGAGATGTGTCAATAGTTTCCATATTTATTTTTGAACTTCAAGATGAAGCTTCCTAAAGAGAGGGTTTATGTAGTGCCCTATTTTTTTTACTAGTTTGACAAATTTAATTTATTATTTGAGGGAATTTTGCTTACAAAATGACCCAATTTATTGACTTATGTTATGATTATGAAACTCAAACTCTTTGACTATTTGGATTGGCTTTAATTGACATAATGGTAATTTTAAATGAATTTTATTTAAATGTTTATGTGAAACATGGATGGATAAAATGTACATCGATATGATGTAATTGATGTTATAGATTCATATGGTTATGATACATTGAAGTGAATATATTTTGATGCAATTATTTTCATATGATATTGATGGTTTTCCTAGTGTGACAGGGAAGCCACAGGTATACATTGACGTGGGATTGCATCAACATTCTATGGACTCTATATTGATTCAAGGTATTATAATATGTTTTGTGATTAACAATATACTTTAAATTTAATTATGGAACAAATTGATGTGTGGGTTTAGTGTGGGTAGGCATAGGGAATATGATTGTCGATCAATGGTAATGGGGTTGTATGGAAGTGTACAAAGAATCATTAGGAGAGAAAGAAAAACAATCTTATTTCCACCTATTGTCACTCCTTTTCTATGACCTAGGTTGAAAAACTCAAGATAATTTTACATAGAGGTTGCACGTTGCCATGAGGGTAGGTGTAATACCCTAGTTTTGAGTCCCCGTATTAAACAATGTATTTTGTTTATTTGATGAAAGGTCGAAGTGACTAAATAATTAAAAGAGGTCAGAGTGCCTAGGAAATGTAATGCTTTGATTATTATCAATAATAAAATACATTCTTGGTTGCTAGACAGACAAGCACAAGAGTTATAGAGGGCTATGATTCCACGAGAGAGGGGGCTTAAGGGGCTAAGTCTTTTTTTATTATATTTTATTTACCCATGATTTTTTTAATTGAGAGAATCGGTTACATGAGCTTCTTGGGGAATCCCATGTGGTTCTTTATTTGAAAGTAAATATATAAACACCTCTTGTGCAGTGTTTGGGGGTTTTTTCTCCATGTTTCTTCTTTGTTGTTCTTCTCTATTCACTCTTCATTCATTGTGTCCCTTTGTTCTTGTTCTTGGTTGGGACTTGGGGGTGAATTGTTGAGGAGGAAGCCATTGTTTGTTGGTTGTAGTAATGATTGTTGTATTCCAGCCCTAAAATCCATGCCTGCATGTATGAGTTGCATTGACATGTGTCAAGTTTTGTTCACAGTTGTGAGTCATGAGAGTTCCCAGCATGGAGATTCTTGACCAGATGCACTAGAGCCCTGGAAGGAGGTGGATAGCCTGAGGGACTATGTGGAAGAGAAGGGGGTCCATTCGCTTGGGTTGTGCAGGGTGCAAAGAAGAGAGATTGTGTACTTTGGATTGTTGTGTGTTGAGAAATATGTGAGAGCTTAAGTGCTGACTGGTTTGGGAAGTTGAGTAATACCCTGGCACTATACTTGTGGATACATAGCCCTGGTTTAGGGGTGACGTTGTTGTTGAGACTTGGAAAAATAGTGTCTACGATTGGGTGGAATGTCCTTGGTCTACAGCCAGCTGGTGATCCATTTTATTAAAGATAAGTGCTCTCTGTCATGGTTTCCATTACTTGTATATTTATTTTCACTATGTATTAATTATTATCTCTGAGATCCATGTTTATATTATGCATCCATTTTAGATATGGTTGTGCATGGTACGATAAATATTCTTTAAGAATTCATATTGATTCTTGTTAAATGCATGTTATGTTATCTTATCTCTTGCATGCGTTGTTAAATTAATTTTATTACCAGAGATTGATTTTAAGACTTGAGATGAGTCTTGTTATTTTCGAGATCTGGCCTGTGGGTGGTTGGGCTCGTTACAGTGTGGTTTCAAATGTCTCTTGCAGAGTGTCCTTGGAGTAGCATGTCCCAACCTAGTGGGTGGGTACGTTACAGATTGGTATCAGAGCCTTAGTTTCAACACTGGACATATATGGACCAGAGACAAAGTTGTAGGATACAAAGTCGGGTCATGAAGACCTGCTACAGAATCAAGAATATATCGGCTGACATAAATGGCGACTATTAATGTATATATGTATATCTGACTCGTAAGAAAAAATGAATACTAAGAGTTTATAAATAAAATGTGAAGATATATGGATTAAAAGAAAACGGGAGAGTATGAAACCCCATGTAAGGAAACGAATTTTTGTGAGAAAGAGCGATGAATCTAGAGGTAGTTAACTCTTATTCGTTGATCTTTGGAGATCAACGGTTAGGATCAAAGACTTGGAGAGGGCCTAATGTTGGTGGGCCAGCCCAGCCAAGTCAACACCATGATAGCAACCTCATCAACATTCAGATTAGCGCCACATCAGCGAAAGCCCACGTGGAGGACACCTCATTTGCAATGTCTGCATAAAGAAGTGGAAAATCGGCTAAGTATTAAGATGACTCGGAGGTGAAGAACACGGCGAAGGAACAAGAGTATGGAAATAAGTGTTGTATCCTTCCAGACCTGCGGTAAGAAGTGGAAAATCGTCTAAGACCAAAGATATCGTAGAGGTGGAGAATAGGATGGAGGACCGAGGGTATGGAAAGAAGTGTGGTATCCCTGCAAACTCGCAGTAAGAAGTGGAAAATAGGATAAGTCCCAAGATGTCGCAGAGGTGGAGAACATGACAGAGGACCAGGGGTATGGAAAGAAGTGTGGTATCCATGCGGACCCATGGTAAGAAGTGGAAAATTGACTAATTCCCAAGATGTCGTGGAGGTGGAGAAAATGGCAGAGGACCGGGGGTATGGAAAGAAGTGTGGTATCCCCGCAGACCCATAATAAGAAGTGGAAAATCAACTAAGTATCAAGAATCGGTCGAATAGACAGGGTCATAGAAAAAAAAAATCAACTAATTATCAAGAATTGATTTGATAGACAGGGTCAAAGATATAAGAGCTACGAAAATATTGTAGACTCGCTACCCGTGATGAGACCTGAGAAAATGACCAAGTATGGAGAGTCGATCAGGTGACCAGGAGGTCACCAAGTGCCATAGATCTAATGGTCAGGAGGTCGCCATGTGTCACAGATTGGATGTCTAGAGAGTGACAGATCTGACGGCTCATGATGTATTATAGACCTGTGGAGAAAATAATGGAAAAGATTTTAAGTATAAGTGCAAAGTGAGTGCGGCGGAACTAGAGGGTACAGCTTGGAGATCATGGAAGCTCGAAATGAAGAAGAGATGTGACAAATCAACGGTCGACATCTAATCAAGAAATGATCGGATGACTAGTGTGCATTGCAGTTGCATGGAATTCCAATGAGAAGATCAATAGTTAAGTTTAAATATGAAGGAATGATCATAAGGTTGTTGAGTGTTGCTACTATGTTGCATGTGTTAATGAATATTCTTTCATTTTTTTTCCACCAATAATTTTTTTCTCAAGACTCACAATTGGACAAGAGAATAGTCATTGGAAAGTTGATTCAGAGGAGAATAACTTGAAATTAATATAATTGGGAGAATTGTAATATAAATCTTCATAAATTGAACAGAAAAAAGGACTTGTAGCATTAATTGACAATTTTTATGATATGCATATTTCTAACAAAAATGGTTGCTTGCACATTTTGCAAAATTAGGGGGTATAAACATATCATTTCATGATAAGAGTGCATATTCAAGAAATGGAGGAAGGAGAGGAAGCCTTCAGTCATGATAGAGAAGCCAAAGGACAAAATATCAGTGTTGGCAATGTAGATATAGAATCAAATGGACACAAGGGAAGAGGGGAGAAAGAAACATTAATAGAGACTATGAGAAGCCTGAGAATAGAAGTAAAAATCTACAAAGAAAACAATGAGAGGATGATAAGAGAAAAAAATCAAAAAAAATCTCAAGTGATGCAAATCCTAAATCAGTTGCAAAGGCAAAAAAAGAATGGATCAAACTCAAGACAGGAAGAAGAGGAAAGATATCATGAAAGAAGAGATAACAACAGAAGAGTTGCTTATTCAAGAAGTTCTAGAAGAACTCATAGACATCACTCACCTCCTTACTCATCAAGAAAATTTTATGCATATGAAGATCCCATAAGTAGTCCAGAGGTGTCTCATGTTAGGCACCAAAGAAGAAGACATGAATCGGACAGTTTGCAAGGAGGGTTGAGAAAGCTTAAGCCACCATCCTTTGATGGTGAAAGAGAAAGGGAAGATGATGTTGAAGCATGGTTTCTTGGACTCATAAGGTATTTTCAATTGCTTAACTACTCATCAAACCTAGAAGCTATAATTGTCACCTACCATTTGCATGAGAAAGTTGTTATGTGGTGGGATCAGCTTAAGTAAGTTGAGCACATAAATGAGAGCAGGATCACTTGGAAAAAATTCAAGAGGTATTTTCAAAAAGAGTACCTTTCATAGCACTTATATGATAATAAAATGAATGAGTTCTTTGAACTCAAGTTAGGAAGCATGACCATGGCAAAGTATGAAAATAAATTCTTGGGATTGCTATAGTATGTGGGGTTTATAAAGGATGAGAAGGTGAAAATACAAAGGTTTTTGAGTGGACTGCCATCCTTTTATAAGGAAAGTATTTGGTATGATGAGCCTAGGAATTTGATAGAGACCATCATGAAGGATAAGTACATGTATGAGAAAGGAAAGCGTAGAGAATCCATGCAGAAGTCTTGGAGGGATAAGAAGAAGGAGAAATCTAATTAGAGAATGAAGGGATTCAAACCTCCTTTCAATAGAAATATCCCAAATAAAAATCAACAAGATTAGCCTAGTAAGGATGAAACCAAGAAAGAAGACTCCTTGGGAAAAAGAGGAAGACTATTAATCCAATGTTGGGGGTGCAAATAAAATCACTTATACAAGGAATTCCCTCACATAGGAGATAAAACGAAGACTATGTACAACATCCAAGAGGCTACGACAGTAGAAGACATGGGAAAAATATATGCGGCCTTAGAAGATAAACAAGCAGAGTACCAATCCAATATGATTGAGGTGGAAAGTAATATCATTAATCAACCTATTGTTATTTTAATTTATTTAGGAGAAATTCATTGCTACATTGATCCTAAAATAGTGGATAGATTACATTTGGAGAAAAGTAATCTTGAAAAATCAAGTTTGGTTCAGCTAGCCACTAGAACCAAAAGAAGGATCAATGATGTGGTCAGAGGTTGTCCCATAAGTCTTAATGAAGTGGATACTAATGCAGATCTAAATATTATACCATTGGGATATTATGATATTCTAATTGGAAAGGATTGGTTGGACAAGCATCATGCTATTCTAGATTGTCATAACAAGACATTTACATGTCTTGATGAAGAAGGAAAATAGAGCATTGAAAAAGGAATTCCAAGACCCATTTCTATAAGGGAGATTTCATCCTTACAACTAAAGATATGTTTCATGAAAGGATGTCAATTATATGCACCCCATGTGGAGAAACCAAAAAATACAAAAGGGCCAAGCCTTGAATACTTTTCTGTACTGCAATAGTTTGAAGATGTATTCCAAGAAATACCAAGATTGCCACCAAAGAGGGAGATATATTTCTCTATTGATTTAGTACCAGGAGTTTCCCCAGTATCAAAAAAAACTTACAGAATGAGTACACCAGAATTAAAAGAATCACAAATGCAGCTGGAATAATTGTTGAAGAAAGGGTACATACGCCCAAGTGTTTTACCTTGGGGAGCACCAGTACTCTTTGTCAAAAATAAGGATGGAACATTGAGGTTGTGTATCGACTTTAGACAACTGAATAAATTCAATGTGAAGAACAAATACCCTCTACCAAGAATTGATGACCTATTTGATCAACTAAGAGGGGCAAATATATTTTCAAAAATAGACTTGAGATCAAGATACCACCAGGTAAGAATCAAGGAAGAAGACATCAATAAGATAGCCTTTTGAACAGGTATGGACATTAAGAATTTGTAGTGGTGCCATTTGGATTGACCAATGCATCAGTTGTCTTTATGTGCTTAATGAATGGCATATTGATAAATTATATGGATAAGTTTGTCATAGTATTATTGGATGACATATTTATCTATTCTAAGTCAGAGGAAGAGCATGAACATCATGTGAGATTGGTGTTGCAATTGTTGAGGGAACACCAGTTGTATTCCAAGCTTAGTAAGTGTTATTTTTACCAAGAGCAGATCCACTACTTGGGACACATTATTTTAGAAAAATGTATAGTAGTAGATCCAGAGAATATTGAATCCATTAGAGGATGGAAAACACTTAGGAATATTTCAGAAGTCGGATCTTTTATGGGACTAGCTAGTTACTATAGAATATTTATAGCAGGTTTCTCTAAGATTGCTCATCCAATCATTTCTTTGCAAAAGAAGGGAATTAAATTTGAATGGACAGTTGAGTGTAAAGGGAACTTTAATTTGTTGAAATAATTACTTACTAGTGCACCTATTTTAAAGATTGTTGACCCAAATGGATTTTTTGTGGTATGTATAGATGCATGCAAGGAAGGACTTGGTGGAGCCCTCACTCAAAATGGACATGTCATTGGTTATGATTCCAAAAATTTTAAAGAACATGAGAGGAACTATGCCACACATGACTTGGGTCTTCCTTCCATTGTTCATGCATTGAAAATGTGGAGGCATTATCTCATGGGAAAGAAATTTGAATTAAGAACAGACCTTAGTGGTCTGAAATATATTTTTGAACAACCAACTTTGAATTCCAGGAAAACGAGATGGCTGGAATTTTTAAGTGAATACGATTTTGACATCAAGCATATCAAAGGAAAAAAAAATAAAGTTGTTGATGCACTTAGTAGAAGAGTACATCTCATGCATGTTACATCCATTAGTATGCATCAATCATATTTGAAGAACATAATTTTGGATGTTATTGTTACAGATTAGCATTACCTACAGGTAAAAGAAATCTTACAACAGGTAAATGTAGAAGAGAAAAATAAAGAATATGAGATGAAGGAAGATGGATTACTTATGCATAAAAATAGAATTTGTGTTCCTAGTTCCAAATAACTTAGGAATTTGGTATTAAAATAAATGCATAATGTTATGTATGTCGGACATCTCGGTTACCAGAAAACAATTACAGTAGTAAGAAGCCAATTCTTTTGGTTAGGAATAAAGAAAGATGTTTCTAACTACATTTCTAAATGTATGGAATGTCAAAGAGTGAAGATTGAGCATCGACACTCAGCAAATTTGCTACAACCATTACCAATTCCATAGAAGAAATGGGAAGTGGTAACCATTGATTTTATAACTAAATTTCTCAGGACGACAAGGAAACATGATTCAATCATGGTAGTGTTTGATAAATTGACAAAGGTTCCTCATTTTATTCCTGAAAAAATGACTCATACAACAACTAATATTGCAAAAATTTACATGAGGGAGACTGCTAGGTTGCATGGGATACCTAAGGCAATTGTTTCAGACAAAGATACAAAGTTTACTCCAAATATCTGGAGGGGATTATTTAAAGGATTTGGTACGAATCTGAACTTTAGCACAACATACCATCCATAATCAGATGAGTAGACAGAGAGAGTCAACTAAGTAATTGAATACATGTTGAGAATGTATGTGATTGATAAGCCATCTAAATGGGAAGATTACTTGCACTTGGTTGAGTTTACCTATAATAATGGGTATCAAACTTCATTGAAGATGAGCCCATTTGAAGCTTTGTATGGTAGGAAATGCAATACTCTAGTGATCTAGGATAACCCAGTTGATAGAGTGGTACTTAGGCCTGAAATGCTCAAGAATATGGAAGACTAGATGGTTAGAATTAAGCATAATTTGAAGGAAGCACGAGATAGATAGAAGAGTTATGCAGATAAAAATAGGACAGACATAGAATTTAAAGTGGGGGAGCATGTGATTTTAAAAGTGAAGTCCATGAAGATATCGTTGAAGTTGGGTAGTTGTACAAAGCTAGCAACCAGATTATGTGGTCCATTTTAGATATTGGACAAAATAAGGCCAGTTGCATACATGCTTTCATTGTCTGGTTCCATGAATGTGCATAATGTATTTCATGTCTCATTGCTGAAAAAGTATGTACATGATCCTAACCATGTTATTGATTGGAATTTGATTCAAGTGGAGCCAGAGGGATAATTCCAGGTCCAGCTAATGCACATATTGGACAAAAAGGTCAAAACACTATGGGATCGAGTTATAGAGTTGGTGTAACATCCCCCCGCCACCCAGGTCGGGTCGTGCTACCTCATAGAAACACTTTATTTAAGTTCTTATACTAATTTTTTAGCATACCCAGCGATATACTTGTTGGGTTATGCCCCACAGAACTCTTGTGAAACATCATACATATAAAACTTAACAGACAAATACATTATGTGAATACACAAATTAATGCAGAATAACAATAATCCTACACATACAACATATACAAGAAATACTCCTCAATATAAAACATGTACAAATACACATCATGTAAATGAACATATAAATGGTACTTATCTTTTTATAGGTGACCACCAATTGCGTGTAGACCTTCCATGAACCTCCCATCCTTAGACCACATTGATCATCACTCGTAGTAGTGGGTCACCCCCGAGCTAGGACTAAACTCCACATGAGTAAAGGGATTCGTAGGATAGGCTAAGACAACAAGAATTTTTACAGTCAACAGGAAGGATTTCTTCCGAGGAGCCAACCCACACTAACATCCTACAGCCTCTTATTCCCCACATTCCTATCCCACCCCAGGAAGTGTGCCCCTTCTCTGCTCAACAGTCCTTCGGCTACCCCACTTCCCTTCTAGGGCTTCAGCAAAAGGCTGGACATCAATTCTCATAGCACCATAGCTGTAGTTGAGCTCCCAGAAAAAAATTCCCCAGCAACCTCTCTCACCTGGAGAGAGTTGCTCACAATCCTAACAAATTGCTTCTTCTTTCCCAAAAAACTCTCTCACCTAGAGAGAGTTTTTCATAGGCCTGACAAACTACTTCTTCAATCCACGGGCCTAACAACCCGCCTCTTCACTCCCACTCCTAGTCAACCAATAACAGGATCAAGTGAAGGCAGCAACCGAAAATGGGTAAGGACATAGAAGATGGTAACAATCCATGCTCAACCAAGAAGCTATGTTGGTAGCAATAGCCAACCATTAAGGCACGGTATGGGTTCAAGAAAATTACAGTGCATTGTGCTTCATAGGAAAAGTATGGGATATCTCAAATGTCTGCAGGTTTGAGAGGTGCGTCCATGATCAGAGGTCACTGATGGAGGTAATAGCTCTCTGCGTGCATGCATGAGTGCCTAGGAAACCTATCCAGAATGGAAGAGAACCCCCTCAAAATGAATTGATTTCCCCACATATAACTGCATGCACCAATATTAACAGATGTCTCTCTTGGAGCTCGTTCCTCTCCACTTGGAGTTCATTCCTTTTCCCAAAGGAACTTAGGATAACATGAGTTATTTCCCAAACCTTAGTCTTTTAGGAAATATATTATAATATTCCCTTAGAGATAAGCCCTCAATCTTAGCCCTTTTTCCTAGCCTCTTAGCCCCATCCCTTTCCCTACCTAGTGGAGCTTAGTCCCCCATTCTCTTTTATCGTGCTCGGTATACATGCAACGATGTATTTTTTATCCAGGTGGATATCGGTGGCCACCCACCTTTCCAACTGGCCCAAAACATGTTTCTGGCAATTTTGGTAATGTACTATTTTTAGCAATTTTTTTGGGTCATGAACTTCCGGGGCCATTTTGAGGCCCTAAACGATGTTTTTTTGGGTATGTTTCTCTTGAAAAATAACATGTATGGTGTTATTTCATCTCAAGCGTTGTAGGCCTCGTATAGATCTTTCCAACGAGCTATCATACGCCTAAAACGGAGATCGTATGCAAAAGTTACGACCCCAGGAAGTTGATGCACCAACTTACCCAAACGGGGCCCACATGACTTTTGGGGCTTCATCTCCTAGGGCTAGGTTTTTGGATGTCTAGGAATTTTGGCATTCCCGTTTATTGTAAAAATGCCTTCAGAGCCTCATTGTAACCATCATCTTGTGAATGCGAGTAGCCGTCACATCTCTTCTCAGAGATAAGCTGCCACCATTCTAGCGAGTCTTTCACTCTGTATTTTTACAGTCTCTGTACATTTCTTTGATTAATAGAAATCGTGTATTACTATATATCTGTGTTTATGGTTGCATCTCTGATACATTTCTATTATATTATTGAATATCTGCAATATCTCTGCGAATGTCTTTATTATATCTCCGCTCTCATTTCATGCCGAAAATAATCCGGATCAGTGGTATCAGAGCAGGCTGCTCTTGATCGTTTTTTCAGTGCATGTCCCCGACGAGGTCCGAGTATAGAAAGTTGGGTCTTGAGCTTGTCTCTCT
>ML798130.1:631167-645560 GCA_009831015.1 Picea engelmannii
CACTGTTTAGGTGGGGCAGTAGTTGGAACTACCTCTGGTATCTTGTAGAGATGACTCCCCAGAGTAATAATGACACTACGGGGTCGAGACTCATAGATAGCATGGCGTTTCCACATATATGGTTGGCCCAAGAGAACATCACAAACATCCAGTGGGAAAACATCACATAATACCTCATCCTTGAAGGGTTGGATGCCGTATGAAAATCGACATTGTTGGTTGACACGAAGATCTTGTCCTTACTGAAGCCACCTGATGTTGTATGGCTGCGGGTGTGGTGTTGTCGACAATCCCAACTGTTTGACGACCTCTGCTGAGATGAGGTTTTTCTGGCTTATGCTATCAACAATAAAATGCAGCGGGGTCCCCTTCACCCACATTTGTGAATGAAAAAGGCGCTCCCCCTCTTCAGGATCTATTGGTTCTTCTGGTTGAATTGATGCGGTTGCAACAATAGCAGTGGGGTCTGCGTCAATGATCTGTCCTTTACCAGTATTTTCAGAATTAGATTCTGAATCAGGGTTCGACTCCTTGTCTTTGATCTCGACCACCAATGACTGTTTTGAGCGACATTCATCGGTGTTGTGCCAAGGGCTTTTGTGGAAATCACACCATTTTTCGGTGTCCTTCTTTGTCTTCCCGTGACCCTTCTTTTCCTGTGTCTTGGACTGGTTTTCAGGAGATTGTTTGTTAGGGCCGTCTTTGTCATACTTTGGTTGTTGCGGATTTACGTACCCGAATTCCCGTTTGTTCTAGTGCTTAAATTTCTACTCAATTTTAATAGCATATCGATAAGCAACACCAAGTGATGAGATGTCCAGAAAATCCATTTTAGTCTGGATGTATCTGTGTAGAGCCCCATGGTATTTCAGAACCAAATGTCACTCGGAGTCTTTGATACCTAGCTTGGTGCGCAAGGTATGGAAGGTATTGGTGAACTCCGAAACTGTTTGGCCCCTCTCTTTCTGCAGTGCGGTCCATCTCATGTACTGGTCCTCATAGTTGCCAACAAGGTAATACTGTTCTTTTACCGCATCCACAAAAAAATCCCAAGTGGGATCGGCCCCATATATTCCAGACTCCTCTATGGAACTTTTCTCCCAGTAAGTTTCCCACCAATGTTTGACATGAGGGAGAGCTTTAAGGAGTGCAAAGGTGATCTTTTATTTGTCAGAAAAATTGTGAACAGAGAAATAACCTTCTAGCAGATTTAACCATTTATCTAGGGCATCTGCATCTATTTGACCTTCAAATACGAGAATATCAAAATTAACCTGTACCTTGAAAGGCGAGGTGCCTCCAAAGTGGCCGCTTGATGAAGATGCGCCTGATGCTATCGGTAGGTGTTGAAGGACGTGGGCAAAATTCTCCATCATTTCGTCCCTCTGTCGCGTGAGAGCTTGCTCAAGCAACAGATTGATAGGATCGTCTGCTCCGTCGTTTTTCTTTTCTTTCGCCATTGAGGGTTTCTTGGGTGTGAGAGAGTGATTGTCTTCAAGAGAGACAATCTCAAGAACCAACTTGCTATACTCGGACCTCGTTGGGGACATGCACTGAAAAAACGATCAAGAGCAGCCTACTCTGATACCACTGATCCGGATTATTTTCGGCATGAAATGAGAGCGGAGATATAATAAAGACATGCACAGAGATATTTCAGATATTCAATAATATAACAGAAATGTATAAGAGATGCAACCATAAACACATATATACAATAATACACGATTTCTATTAATCAAAGAAATGTACAGAGACTGTAAAAATACAGAGTGAAAGACTCGCTAGAATGGTGGCAGCTTATCTCTGAGAAGAGATGTGACAGCTACTCACATTCACAAGATGATGGTTACAATGAGGCTCTGAAGGCATTTTTACAATAAACAGGAATGCCAAAATTCCTAGACATCCAAAAACCTAACCCTAGGAGATGAAGCGCCAAAAGTCATGTGGGCCCCGTTTGGGTAAGTTGGTGCATCAACTTCCCGGGGTCGTAACTTTTTCATACGATCTCCGTTTTAGGCATATGATAGCTCGTTGGAAAGATATATACGAGGCCTACAACGCTTGAGACAAAATACCACCATACATGTTATTTTGCAAGAGCAACATACCCAAAAAAACATCGTTTAGGGCCTCAAAATGGCCCCGGAAGTTCAGGACCCAAAAAAACTGCTAAAAATAGTAAATTACCAAAATTGTCAGAAACATGTTTTGGGCCAGTTGGAAATGTGGGTGGCCACTGATATCCACTTGGATAAAGAATACATCGTTTCATGTATACCGAGCATGATAAAAGAGAATGGGGGACTAAGCTCCACTAGGTAGGGAAAGGGATGGGGCTAAGAGGCTAAGAAAAAGGGCTAAGCTTAAGGGCTTATCTCTAAGGGAATATTATAATATATTTCCTAAAAGACTAAGGTTTGGGAAATAACTCATGTTATCCTAAGTTCCTTTGGGAAAAGGAATGAACTCCAAGTGGAGAGGAACGAGCTCCAAGAGAGACATCTGTCAATATTGGTGCATGCAGTTATATGTGGGGAAATCAATTCATTTTGAGGGGGTTCTCTTCCATTCTGGATAGGTTTCCCAGGCACTCACGCATGCACACAGAGAGATATTACCTCCATCATTGACCTCTGATCATGGATGCACCTCTCAAACCTGCAGACATTTGAGATATCCCATACTTTTCCTATGAAGCACAATGCACTATAATTTTCTTGAACCCATACCGTGCCTTAATGGTTGGCTATTGCTACCAACATAGTTCCTTGGTTGAGCATGGATTGTTACCATATTCTATGTCCTTACCCATTTTCGGTTGCTACCTTCACTTGATCCTGTTATTGGTTGACTAGGAGTGGGAGTGAAGAGGCGGGTTGTTAGGCCCGTGGATTGAAGAAGCAGTTTGTCAGGCCTGTGAAAAACTCTCTCCAGGTGAGAGAGTTTGTTGGGAAATAAGAATCAAGTTGTCAGGATTGTGAGAAACTCTCTCCAGGTGAGAGAGGTTGCTGGGGAATTGATTTCTGGGAGCTCAACTACAGCTATGGTTCTATGAGAATTGATGTCCAACCTTTTGCTGAAGCCCTGGAAGGGAAGTGGGGTAGCCGAAGGACTGTTGAGAAGAGAAGGGGCACACTTCCTGGGGTGGGATAGGAATGTGGGGAATAAGAGGCTGTAGGATGTTAGTGTGGGTTGGCTCCTCGGAAGAAATCCTTCCTGTTGACTGTAAAAATTCTTGTTGTCTCAGCCTATCCTACGAATCCCTTTACTCATGTGGAGTTTAGTCCTAGCTCGGGGGTGACCCACTACTGCGAGTGATGATCAACATGGTATAAGGATGGGAGGTTCATGGAAGGTCTACATGCAATTGGTGGTCACCTATAAAAAGAAAAGTACCATTTATATGTTCATTTACATGATGTGTATTTGTACATGTTTTATATTGAGGAGTATTTCTTGTATATGCTGTATGTGTAGGCTTATTGTTATTCTGCATTAATTTGTGTATTCACATAATGTATTTGTCTGTTAAGTTTTATATGTATGATGTTTCACAAGAGTTCTGTGGGGCATAACCCAACAAGTATATCGCTGGGTATGCTAAAAAATTAGTATAAGAACTTAAATAAAGTGTTTCTATGAGGTAGCACGACCCGACCTGGGTGGCGGGGGGATGTTACACCAACTCTATAACTCGATCCCATAGTGTTTTGACCTTTTTGTCCAATATGTGCATTAGCTGGACCTGGAATTATCCCTCTGGCTCCACTTGAATCAAATTCCAATCAATAACATGGTTAGGATCATGTACATACTTTTTCAGCAATGAGACATGAAATACATTATGCACATTCATGGAACCAGACAATGAAAGCATGTATGCAACTGGCCTTATTTTGTCCAATATCTAAAATGGACCACATAATCTGGTTGCTAGCTTTGTACAACTACCCAACTTCAACGATATCTTCATGGACTTCACTTTTAAAATCACATGCTCCCCCACTTTAAATTCTATGTCTGTCCTATTTTTATCTGCATAACTCTTCTATCTATCTCGTGCTTCCTTCAAATTATGCTTAATTCTAACCATCTAGTCTTCCATATTCTTGAGCATTTCAGGCCTAAGTACCACTCTATCAACTGGGTTATCCTAGATCACTAGAGTATTGCATTTCCTACCATACAAAGCTTCAAATGGGCTCATCTTCAATGAAGTTTGATACCCATTATTATAGGTAAACTCAACCAAGTGCAAGTAATCTTCCCATTTAGATGGCTTATCAATCACATACATTCTCAACATGTATTCAATTACTTAGTTGACTCTCTCTGTCTACTCATCTGATTATGGATGGTATGTTGTGCTAAAGTTCAGATTCGTACCAAATCCTTTAAATAATCCCCTCCAGATATTTGGAGTAAACTTTGTATCTTTGTCTGAAACAATTGCCTTAGGTATCCCATGCAACCTAGCAGTCTCCCTCATGTAAATTTTTGCAATATTAGTTGTTGTATGAGTCATTTTTTCAGGAATAAAATGAGGAACCTTTGTCAATTTATCAAACACTACCATGATTGAATCATGTTTCCTTGTCGTCCTGAGAAATTTAGTTATAAAATCAATGGTTACCACTTCCCATTTCTTCTATGGAATTGGTAATGGTTGTAGCAAATTTGCTGAGTGTCGATGCTCAATCTTCACTCTTTGACATTCCATACATTTAGAAATGTAGTTAGAAACATCTTTCTTTATTCCTAACCAAAAGAATTGGCTTCTTACTACTGTAATTGTTTTCTGGTAACCGAGATGTCCGACATACATAACATTATGCATTTATTTTAATACCAAATTCCTAAGTTATTTGGAACTAGGAACACAAATTCTATTTTTATGCATAAGTAATCCATCTTCCTTCATCTCATATTCTTTATTTTTCTCTTCTACATTTACCTGTTGTAAGATTTCTTTTACCTGTAGGTAATGCTAATCTGTAACAATAACATCCAAAATTATGTTCTTCAAATATGATTGATGCATACTAATGGATGTAACATGCATGAGATGTACTCTTCTACTAAGTGCATCAACAACTTTATTTTTTTTTCCTTTGATATGCTTGATGTCAAAATCGTATTCACTTAAAAATTCCAGCCATCTCGTTTTCCTGGAATTCAAAGTTGGTTGTTCAAAAATATATTTCAGACCACTAAGGTCTGTTCTTAATTCAAATTTCTTTCCCATGAGATAATGCCTCCACATTTTCAATGCATGAACAATGGAAGGAAGACCCAAGTCATGTGTGGCATAGTTCCTCTCATGTTCTTTAAAATTTTTGGAATCATAACCAATGACATGTCCATTTTGAGTGAGGGCTCCACCAAGTCCTTCCTTGCATGCATCTATACATACCACAAAAAATCCATTTGGGTCAACAATCTTTAAAATAGGTGCACTAGTAAGTAATTATTTCAACAAATTAAAGTTCCCTTTACACTCAACTGTCCATTCAAATTTAATTCCCTTCTTTTGCAAAGAAATGATTGGATGAGCAATCTTAGAGAAACCTGCTATAAATATTCTATAGTAACTAGCTAGTCCCATAAAAGATCCGACTTCTGAAATATTCCTAAGTGTTTTCCATCCTCTAATGGATTCAATATTCTCTGGATCTACTACTATACATTTTTCTAAAATAATGTGTCCCAAGTAGTGGATCTGCTCTTGGTAAAAATAACACTTACTAAGCTTGGAATACAACTGGTGTTCCCTCAACAATTGCAACACCAATCTCACATGATGTTCATGCTCTTCCTCTGACTTAGAATAGATAAATATGTCATCCAATAATACTATGACAAACTTATCCATATAATTTATCAATATGCCATTCATTAAGCACATAAAGACAACTGATGCATTGGTCAATCCAAATGGCACCACTACAAATTCTTAATGTCCATACCTGTTCAAAAGGCTATCTTATTGATGTCTTCTTCCTTGATTCTTACCTGGTGGTATCTTGATCTCAAGTCTATTTTTGAAAATATATTTGCCCCTCTTAGTTGATCAAATAGGTCATCAATTCTTGGTAGAGGGTATTTGTTCTTCACATTGAATTTATTCAGTTGTCTAAAGTCGATACACAACCTCAATGTTCCATCCTTATTTTTGACAAAGAGTACTGGTGCTCCCCAAGGTAAAACACTTGGGCGTATGTACCCTTTCTTCAACAATTATTCCAGCTGCATTTGTGATTCTTTTAATTCTGGTGTACTCATTCTGTAAGTTTTTTTTGATACTGGGGAAACTCCTGGTACTAAATCAATAGAGAAATATATCTCCCTCTTTGGTGGCAATCTTGGTATTTCTTGGAATACATCTTCAAACTATTGCAGTACAGAAAAGTATTCAAGGCTTGGCCCTTTTGTATTTTTTGGTTTCTCCACATGGGGTGCATATAATTGACATCCTTTCATGAAACATATCTTTAGTTGTAAGGATGAAATCTCCCTTATAGAAATGGGTCTTGGAATTCCTTTTTCAATGCTCTATTTTCCTTCTTCATCAAGACATGTAAATGTCTTGTTATGACAATCTAGAATAGCATGATGCTTGTCCAACCAATCCTTTCCAATTAGAATATCATAATATCCCAATGGTATAATATTTAGATCTGCATTAGTATCCACTTCATTAAGACTTATGGGACAACCTCTGACCACATCATTGATCCTTCTTTTGGTTCTAGTGGCTAGCTGAACCAAACTTGATTTTTCAAGATTACTTTTCTCCAAATGTAATCTATCCACTATTTTAGGATCAATGTAGCAATGAATTTCTCCTAAATAAATTAAAATAACAATAGGTTGATTAATGATATTACTTTCCACCTCAATCATATTGGATTGGTACTCTGCTTGTTTATCTTCTAAGGCCGCATATATTTTTCCCATGTCTTCTACTGTCGTAGCCTCTTGGATGTTGTACATAGTCTTCGTTTTATCTCCTATGTGAGGGAATTCCTTGTATAAGTGATTTTATTTGCACCCCCAACATTGGATTAATAGTCTTCCTCTTTTTCCCAAGGAGTCTTCTTTCTTGGTTTCATCCTTACTAGGCTAATCTTGTTGATTTTTATTTGGGATATTTCTATTGAAAGGAGGTTTGAATCCCTTCATTCTCTAATTAGATTTCTCCTTCTTCTTATCCCTCCAAGACTTCTGCATGGATTCTCTACGCTTTCCTTTCTCATACATGTACTTATCCTTCATGATGGTCTCTATCAAATTCCTAGGCTCATCATACCAAATACTTTCCTTATAAAAGGATGGCAGTCCACTCAAAAACCTTTGTATTTTCACCTTCTCATCCTTTATAAACCCCACATACTATAGCAATCCCAAGAATTTATTTTCATACTTTGCCATGGTCATGCTTCCTAACTTGAGTTCAAAGAACTCATTCATTTTATTATCATATAAGTGCTATGAAAGGTACTCTTTTTGAAAATACCTCTTGAATTTTTTCCAAGTGATCCTGCTCTCATTTATGTGCTCAACTTACTTAAGCTGATCCCACCACATAACAACTTTCTCATGCAAATGGTAGGTGACAATTATAGCTTCTAGGTTTGATGAGTAGTTAAGCAATTGAAAATACCTTATGAGTCCAAGAAACCATGCTTCAACATCATCTTCCCTTTCTCTTTCACCATCAAAGGATGGTGGCTTAAGCTTTCTCAACCCTCCTTGCAAACTGTCCGATTCATGTCTTCTTCTTTGGTGCCTAACATGAGACACCTCTGGACTACTTATGGGATCTTCATATGCATAAAATTTTCTTGATGAGTAAGGAGGTGAGTGATGTCTATGAGTTCTTCTAGAACTTCTTGAATAAGCAACTCTTCTGTTGTTATCTCTTCTTTCATGATATCTTTCCTCTTCTTCCTGTCTTGAGTTTGATCCATTCTTTTTTTGCCTTTGCAACTGATTTAGGATTTGCATCACTTGAGATTTTTTTTGATTTTTTTCTCTTATCATCCTCTCATTGTTTTCTTTGTAGATTTTTACTTCTATTCTCAGGCTTCTCATAGTCTCTATTAATGTTTCTTTCTCCCCTCTTCCCTTGTGTCCATTTGATTCTATATCTACATTGCCAACACTGATATTTTGTCCTTTGGCTTCTCTATCATGACTGAAGGCTTCCTCTCCTTCCTCCATTTCTTGAATATGCACTCTTATCATGAAATGATATGTTTATACCCCCTAATTTTGCAAAATGTGCAAGCAACCATTTTTGTTAGAAATATGCATATCATAAAAATTGTCAATTAATGCTACAAGTCCTTTTTTCTGTTCAATTTATGAAGATTTATATTACAATTCTCCCAATTATATTAATTTCAAGTTATTCTCCTCTGAATCAACTTTCCAATGACTATTCTCTTGTCCAATTGTGAGTCTTGAGAAAAAAATTATTGGTGGAAAAAAAATGAAAGAATATTCATTAACACATGCAACATAGTAGCAACACTCAACAACCTTATGATCATTCCTTCATATTTAAACTTAACTATTGATCTTCTCATTGGAATTCCATGCAACTGCAATGCACACTAGTCATCCGATCATTTCTTGATTAGATGTCGACCGTTGATTTGTCACATCTCTTCTTCATTTCGAGCTTCCATGATCTCCAAGCTGTACCCTCTAGTTCCGCCGCACTCACTTTGCACTTATACTTAAAATCTTTTCCATTATTTTCTCCACAGGTCTATAATACATCATGAGCCGTCAGATCTGTCACTCTCTAGACATCCAATCTGTGACACATGGCGACCTCCTGACCATTAGATCTATGGCACTTGGTGACCTCCTGGTCACCTGATCGACTCTCCATACTTGGTCATTTTCTCAGGTCTCATCACGGGTAGCGAGTCTACAATATTTTCGTAGCTCTTATATCTTTGACCCTGTCTATCAAATCAATTCTTGATAATTAGTTGATTTTTTTTTTCTATGACCCTGTCTATTCGACCGATTCTTGATACTTAGTTGATTTTCCACTTCTTATTATGGGTCTGCGGGGATACCACACTTCTTTCCATACCCCCGGTCCTCTGCCATTTTCTCCACCTCCACGACATCTTGGGAATTAGTCAATTTTCCACTTCTTACCATGGGTCCGCATGGATACCACACTTCTTTCCATACCCCTGGTCCTCTGTCATGTTCTCCACCTCTGCGACATCTTGGGACTTATCCTATTTTCCACTTCTTACTGCGAGTTTGCAGGGATACCACACTTCTTTCCATACCCTCGGTCCTCCATCCTATTCTCCACCTCTACGATATCTTTGGTCTTAGACGATTTTCCACTTCTTACCGCAGGTCTGGAAGGATACAACACTTATTTCCATACTCTTGTTCCTTCGCCGTGTTCTTCACCTCCGAGTCATCTTAATACTTAGCCGATTTTCCACTTCTTTATGCAGACATTGCAAATGAGGTGTCCTCCACGTGGGCTTTCGCTGATGTGGCGCTAATCTGAATGTTGATGAGGTTGCTATCATGGTGTTGACTTGGCTGGGCTGGCCCACCAACATTAGGCCCTCTCCAAGTCTTTGATCCTAACCGTTGATCTCCAAAGATCAACGAATAAGAGTTAACTACCTCTAGATTCATCGCTCTTTCTCACAAAAATTCGTTTCCTTACATGGGGTTTCATACTCTCCCGTTTTCTTTTAATCCATATATCTTCACATTTTATTTATAAACTCTTAGTATTCATTTTTTCTTACGAGTCAGATATACATATATACATTAATAGTCGCCATTTATGTCAGCCGATATATTCTTGATTCTGTAGCAGGTCTTCATGACCCGACTTTGTATCCTACAACTTTGTCTCTGGTCCATATATGTCCAGTGTTGAAACTAAGGCTCTGATACCAATCTGTAACGTACCCACCCACTAGGTTGGGACATGCTACTCCAAGGACACTCTGCAAGAGACATTTGAAACCACACTGTAACGAGCCCAACCACCCACAGGCCAGATCTCGAAAATAACAAGACTCATCTCAAGTCTTAAAATCAATCTCTGGTAATAAAATTAATTTAACAACGCATGCAAGAGATAAGATAACATAACATGCATTTAACAAGAATCAATATGAATTCTTAAAGAATATTTATCGTACCATGCACAACCATATCTAAAATGGATGCATAATATAAACATGGATCTCAGAGATAATAATTAATACATAGTGAAAATAAATATACAAGTAATGGAAACCATGACAGAGAGCACTTATCTTTAATAAAATGGATCACCAGCTGGCTGTAGACCAAGGACATTCCACCCAATCGTAGACACTATTTTTCCAAGTCTCAACAACAACGTCACCCCTAAACCAGGGCTATGTATCCACAAGTATAGTGCCAGGGTATTACTCAACTTCCCAAACCAGTCAGCACTTAAGCTCTCACATATTTCTCAACACACAACAATCCAAAGTACACAATCTCTCTTCTTTGCACCCTGCACAACCCAAGCGAATGGACCCCCTTCTCTTCCACATAGTCCCTCAGGCTATCCACCTCCTTCCAGGGCTCTAGTGCATCTGGTCAAGAATCTCCATGCTGGGAACTCTCATGACTCACAACTGTGAACAAAACTTGACACATGTCAATGCAACTCATACATGCAGGCATGGATTTTAGGGCTGGAATACAACAATCATTACTACAACCAACAAACAATGGCTTCCTCCTCAACAATTCACCCCCAAGTCCCAACCAAGAACAAGAACAAAGGGACACAATGAATGAAGAGTGAATAGAGAAGAACAACAAAGAAGAAACATGGAGAAAAAACCCCCAAACACTGCACAAGAGGTGTTTATATATTTACTTTCAAATAAAGAACCACATGGGATTCCCCAAGAAGCTCATGTAACCGATTCTCTCAATTAAAAAAATCATGGGTAAATAAAATATAATAAAAAAAGACTTAGCCCCTTAAGCCCCCTCTCTCGTGGAATCATAGCCCTCTATAACTCTTGTGCTTGTCTGTCTAGCAACCAAGAATGTATTTTATTATTGATAATAATCAAAGCATTACATTTCCTAGGCACTCTGACCTCTTTTAATTATTTAGTCACTTCGACCTTTCATCAAATAAACAAAATACATTGTTTAATACGGGGACTCAAAACTAGGGTATTACACCTACCCTCATGGCAACGTGCAACCTCTATGTAAAATTATCTTGAGTTTTTCAACCTAGGTCATAGAAAAGGAGTGACAATAGGTGGAAATAAGATTGTTTTTCTTTCTCTCCTAATGATTCTTTGTACACTTCCATACAACCCCATTACCATTGATCGACAATCATATTCCCTATGCCTACCCACACTAAACCCACACATCAATTTGTTCCATAATTAAATTTAAAGTATATTGTTAATCACAAAACATATTATAATACCTTGAATCAATATAGAGTCCATAGAATGTTGATGCAATCCCACGTCAATGTATACCTGTGGCTTCCCTGTCACACTAGGAAAACCATCAATATCATATGAAAATAATTGCATCAAAATATATTCACTTCAATGTATCATAACCATATGAATCTATAACATCAATTACATCATATCGATGTACATTTTATCCATCCATGTTTCACATAAACATTTAAATAAAATTCATTTAAAATTACCATTATGTCAATTAAAGCCAATCCAAATAGTCAAAGAGTTTGAGTTTCATAATCATAACATAAGTCAATAAATTGGGTCATTTTGTAAGCAAAATTCCCTCAAATAATAAATTAAATTTGTCAAACTAGTAAAAAAAATAGGGCACTACATAAACCCTCTCTTTAGGAAGCTTCATCTTGAAGTTCAAAAATAAATATGGAAACTATTGACACATCTCAGTTTCATCCTCCCAAGTAGAAGAACTGATACTATGACTATCCCAATGGACCTTAATGTGGTCTACTAAACAATTTCGAAGTTGTCAAGTTTGTTGGTCCAAAATGTAAATTGGTCTGGCCATCAAGGCCCCCTCATCTGACATCTACAAATGAATCAAATCAATAACATGAGAAGGGTCTGAAATATAGTGATGTAAAATAGATACATGAGAAACATTGTTCATATAATCTAATGATGATGGAAATGCAAGATGATAAGCAATTGGTCCATTTCTTTCAAGAATTTCAAATGGCCCCACATACTGTGGTGCCAACTTAGCTCCTTTTCCAAATTTAATTGAGCTCTTTTACAATCTCAATTGCAAAAACACCTTATCTCCAACCTTGTAACTTCTATCGACTCTATGCACACCCACATAGCTCTTTTATACATCTCACACTTATTTAAATCATCTTCGTTTGTTCTTCCATTTCTTGGATTACTTTTGGTCCAACTAGGACTCTATCCTCCAGCCTATCCTAACTAAGAGGTGTCCTACATGGTTTACCATACAAAAATTCAAATGGTGCCATCTTAATTGAGCTTTGATAACTATTATTATATGAAAATTCAATAAGAGGTAAAAATTCTTCCCAACATTTCTATTGATCCATTATGTACATGTGCAACATATCTTCTAATATTTGATTTATTGTTTTAGTTTTTCCATTGCTTTCTAGATGGTACATTGTACTGAAATTAAGTTGCATTCCCAATGCCTCTTGAAAACTTATCCAAAATATCCTTGTAAATATTGATTCTATATCCAAAATTATCTTCTTTGGATTTCCTCACAATATTTCCATTTAGTTGATAAACACTCTAGCAATTTCCGGTGCTTGATAAGTATTATTTACTGAAATAAAATGTGCACTTTTAGTCAAAGTGTCTACTAATACAAAGATATAATTGTGTCTTCTTGACATCACCTATAATTCTTTTATAAAATCCATCGAAATCACTTCCCATTTCAACTCAGGTGTTGCATGTGGTTGCAATAATCTTGTTGGATGTTGATGCTCAGACTTAACTTGCTAACACTCAAGGAATCTAGCTACATAATTAAGTATATCTTTCTTCATTCCATTCCAAAATAACAATAATTTTAGATCCACATTCATCTTATTTACTCTTGGTTGAGCCATATAAACTACTCTATGAGCTTCCCTTAAGATTAAATTTCAAATTTCATTGTTCAGTGACATGTAAATTCTTTCACAAAAACATAATAAGCCATCGTCATCCAAGGTATATCCTTCATATTTCATATTTTTCATCACTTCATTTTCTAATTTTAACTTAACTTACTTATACCATTTATCTTCTAATTGTAACTTCAATATCTTTTCTCAAAAATTCACTTTCAACGAGAAAATTGAGAAAATACGTGGCTTGCAACTTAAAACATATGCCACTATATTTATTGTTCCTTTAATGTATGGTGTATCAAAATCATACTCAATAGTTTTTACCACCTCTTTTGTATAGCATTCTAGTTACTTTGCATGGATATGTGTTGAAGTCCATGATGGTTTGACTTCAATTCAAATTTTCTTCCAACTTGATAATGCCTCAAAATTCTTAACACATGTACTTTTCCACAAGTTCTAAATCATGTGTTATGCAGTTCTCTTCATCTAGTTGAATCTTTCTCAAAGCTTATGCAATCACCCTACCTTATTGCATTAATACTCCACCTAATCCTTCTTTCAAAGCATCCACACATACTAGAAAATATTGATCCATATTCGGTACCTTTAACATTGGAACTATCATCAATAATTCTTTAATTTTTTGAAATGCTTCCTCACATTGCTTCATCCACACACATTTCTTATTCTTCTTATGCAATCTAGGAATATGATTCACAATATTCAAAAATACTTCTACAAATATTCTATAATATCTAACCAAACCTATAAAACCATGTACTTTATGTATATTAGTAGATGTCAACCATTCCATAATTGCTTCTATCTTCACTAGATCTAATATAATTCCTTCTCTTGAAATTATATGTCCCAAGTAATGAATGTTTAATTCATAAAACAAACACTTGGAGAGTTTATCATTCAACTTATGCTCTCTAAGACATTTTAATACATGTCTTAAATGTTTTTCGTGTTCCTCTAGTGTTTTAGAATATAACAAATTGTCATCCAAAAACACTTTCATGAAATTGTCAAGATATTGTCGAAACACCATTAATTAGACTCATAAATACTCCAAGTGCATTCGTCAATTCAAAGGGTACCACTAAAAACTCATAATGACAAAAACATGTATTAAATTTTGTCTCAGGAACATCCTCTTCTCTTATTCTCAATTGATGATACCCATAACCTAAATCTATTTTAGAAAACACGTTATCCCCTTCCACATGATCGAATAAAT
>ML798131.1:77418-93424 GCA_009831015.1 Picea engelmannii
TTTGCTGGGTTTTCTTCCCCTAGAGGGTTTCCCAGGATAAATGCTGTGTCTATTGTGGATGTGTATTTCTCAGTGATCTTGTTCTTATTATGCTCTTATCTTATGAAATGAAAAGAACTATAATAATGGCATAAACATTAACACTTGAAACCATTCCTATCCAACATCCTGAAGCCGATATGCTATAATGAATTAGATGGAAAAGAGGGACCCTTCGTCTTCATGTTTCCTGGAAAGAGCATCAACCACCACATTTTCTTTGCCCTTCTTATAAACAATCTCATAATCATATCCAAAAAACTTGGTCACCCATTTTTTTTTACTTTGGGGATGAAATTCGTTGTTCCGGGAAGTACTTGAGGCTTTTATGATCTGTTTTAATTTAGAAGCATTGTCTCAATAGATAAGGGTGCCATATATCCACTGCATGCAAAATAGCCAACATTTCCTTTTATAAATCAATTGGCCCATATGTCGGTCCGACAACTGTTTGTTGGTGAAGGACAAAGGTCGTCCATCTTGCATAAAAACTGCCTCAATTTCTCTCATGAATGCATCACATTCTAGAACAAAGGTCTTGGTGAAGTCAGGTAAGGCCAATACATGAGTAGTGCACATAACTTCTTTCAAGGCTTGAAAGGATTGGTAAGTTGCTGGAGTCCAACTGAAAGCATTATTTTTTAGGAGAGCTATGAGAGGAGCCACAATTTTTCCATAATTTCGAACAAACTTGCGATAATATCCCGTTAAACCCAGAAAACCATGCAAAATTTTAAGAGTTTTAAGGCAAGGCGAATTATGAATAGCTTCAATTTTGTTGGGATCCACCCTTACACCATCCTTGCCAACAGAATGACCCAGGTACTCAACTTCAGAGGTGTCGAAAGTACATTTATATTGTTCGAGGAAAAGTTGGTGCTTGGAGAGGAGATGGAGAACTTGATCTACATGGGTGAGATGGGTGTTGAGGAAAATATATGAAATGATCTTACTAAAACATTTTTAGATCTTACTTGGCTAAAGCAAGATAGATGGGAATATCACCCTATGTTTATAGCCATAAAAAATGTTATCCTAATTCACAAGTATTGTTTACAAGTGCTTAGGATGTTTTTTTTTTATAAATAAAAGCTTGCTGAAAAATTCATTATTTATGTAATTTTCTCAACATATCAGATGCTGAAATAAATATAGAGACAGAAGTAAAGACACTAAGTCAATAATCAAAATAGATAAGACATAAATCAATCATTTATTTCATTCCAATTCATCAAAGAATCATTCTCTTTACAAAATTCCGTGAGGAAGTTTTGGACCAAAGTCAAACTTAGACGTCCCCGATGAAACATACAAAAGTAAATCTGTAAGAAAATAAAAAATTGAACTTTAAAAGCTGGATCATCTTGCCATAGATTGCTTCCCACTCGACTGTGCACAATAGCCTTTGTCAGTCATGAAATTTAATTCACAAACAAACAAGTCTAAACAGACTATCAAAGATAGATCAACACCTTTGAAAAACAAGTGTCTGAATGATGTAATTCAACCCTGAATCTTGCTGTCTACAATAGGACCTTGCTATCATAAAAAAGAATTAGGCTTCTAATGAATTAATGAATGAATGAAACCTGAATTATCTCAACAAAAACTCAAAGAGAAAATCTTAGTATGCTTCTCCTTCTATTCTTCTCTTGTTCCTCTCTTTCCTTTTGCCTTTAAGCAAATTAGAATTGTTTGAAATAGTTAAACTACTTCTTTAGTTAAGTTAACTAAAATTCAACCAACTTTTTAGTTAAGGGGGAAAGTAATAAATCATAATAAGGGTTTTTAAATAAATAATAACTAGTAGGTGGGACCCCTTGTGAGTCCCTTTAGCTTTTAACAATCATAACACAACTAGTTAATCAAACAAAACATCCCTCCTTGTGACTCCCATCATCACATTCATATTTAACAATTTATCTCAATGATAATTGAAATTATTTCCAAAAATATATTACCCATATATCCAAAAAATAGTGTGCTATCCAAAAATTCAGAAGTCAATTGTTCTCAACAATTAATAAATAAAACTTAAATTCCATATTTTCCACTTTGCGAGGCAATCTTTCCCTTGTCACAATTGTCACGTCTAGCTTCCCAATGTTCTTGGGCACTAATATCTCGTTCAATTGCTTCCCATAAATGATTAAGCTCAACACGAGTATTGACAGTGTCTAAAATGGTGTTGAACAAATTCAAAGCAATGTTGGTATGATCTTGAAGACTTGGCTCAATATTGGGATGCCTTGCAACAGGCACAATCATTAAGAAATAAAATAGTCAAAGAATCAATATCAGAAAAGATAGATGTATTCGATGTTAATCGAGCATAAAAATTAAGTAGAGAGATATTGAAGATCTCCCCAGTATGGTCGCCAAATAAACATTGAGGAAAAGATATGAAATGGTCTTACTCAAACATGTTTAGATCTTACTTGGCTAAATCAATATAGACAGGAATATCACCCTATGTTTATAACCATCACAAATGTTATCCTAATTCATAAGTATTGTTTACAAGTGCTTAGGTTGTTTTTTTTATAAATAAAAGCTTGTTGAAAAATTCATTATTTATGTAATTTTCTGAACATATCAGATGCTGAAATAAATATAGAGACAAAAGTAAAGACACTAAGTCAATAATCAAAACAGATGAGACATAAAGAAATCCTTTATTTCATTCCAATTCATCAAAGAATCGTTCTCTTTACAAAATTCCCCGAGGAAGTTTTGGACCAAAGTCAAACTTAAACGTCCCCGATGAAAATAAAAAAGGACTTCTGACAAAAAATAAAAAACTGAACTCTAAAAGATGGATCACCTTGACACAGATTGTTGCCCACTCGTCTCTGCACAATAGCCTTTGTCAGTCATGAAATTTAATTCACAAACAGACAAGTCTACACAGACTATTAAAGATAGATCAACACCTCTGAAAAATAAGTGTTTGAATGATGTAATTCAACCCTGAATCTTGTTGTCTACAATAGGACCTTGCTATCATAAAAAAGAATTAGGTTTCTAATGAATTAAGGAATGAATGAAAACTGAATTATCTCAACAAAAACTCAAAGATCAAACCTTAGTATGCTTCTCCTTCTATTCTCCTCTTGTTCCTCCCTTTCCTTTTGCCTTTAAGCAAATTAGAATTGGTTGAAATAGTTGAACTACTTCTTTAGTTAAGTTAACTAAAACTCAACCAACTTTTTAGTTAAGGGGGAAAGTTATAAATCATAATAAGGGTTTTTAAATAAATAATAACTAGTAGGTGGGATCCCTTGTGAGTCCCTTTAGCTTTTAACAATCATAACACAACTAGTTAATCAAACAAAACATCCCTCCTTGTGATTCCCATCATCACATTCATATTTGACAATTTATCTCAATGATAATTGAAATTATTTCCAAAAATATATTACCCATATATCCAAAAAATAGTGTGGTCCAAAAATTTAGAAGTCAATTGTTCTCAACAATTAATAAATAAAACTTAAAATCCATATTTTCCACATTGGGAGGCAATCTTTCCCTTGTCGTTGTTGTCACCTTTTGATCTCTCTAAATTTTCCTTAGGTTATGTGGAGCCTTTAGGCCTAATCTCACTTATCACTTATAAATAAGAGGCAAGGTTCTCTCATTTGAATCACACTTGAGCATATTGAATATCTATATGTGTTTGAGGTAACCAAGGATATCTAAATCGGAATTCTAAGTGAAGGTGAAGAAAAGAAGGCCGAAATGCAAGGAAGGATAAATTCTTTTGATGGTGCTTTCTAAGCTATGTTATTTACAGGTCATCTCACCATTTTCGCTATAACTTTTTTTCTATAATAATTCAGACCATGAAATTGCTATGCAAGTGAGAAAACATATCCAAGTATCTGTGGAAAAAAAAAATCAGCTTGTGGGTCGTTGTATTTATGGAGTTACAGTCCGTGGAAAATAGGGTTTGTGGCCAGTTCTGAAACTAGTCAAAATCAGGTGTTTTAGGTAAAAACAGCATAACTTCTTCATAACAGATCCAAATTTAGTGAGACAAAATGTGTTGGTTAGGGTACAGTCTTTAGTATGTTGTGTAACAGTTTCAGATCATTTCATCAAACATTTTGTGTGGGGCATGCTCTACAAGGTCGCTCTCTAGAATAATCCAAAATTCAACAAGGTATGCCATTTTTGCTATAACTCATTTTATGAGAGGTTCCAAGTAGTGACACTTGGAGGAATTGCATTAAACACACTGAAGAACATTGTGTATCAGTTTCAGATCTTTATACATTATAGGTTCAAAGTTACAATAACTTCAAGTTAGGGTTGTTGACTAATCCAAAACTAGGCATGTGAGACTAAAGAAAAGTTTAATGAAAATGCTAGTCTCTTGTTTTAAAAGTTAAGGAAGGTTTGCAGGAATGTGATCATATAAACCAGGTCTATTACAGAGCTACAAATCATATTTGGATGATAAAATTTATGAAGGATTTTGGTTGTGGTACATGTTGAGTACATGGTTGAGACAAGTAGTTGATGAGTTGGAGCACCTACATGAGGTGTATAGTGGATGATGTTGGTACATATTGATGAGTCATATTTGATGAGTAGTTGACACATGATTGGTACATACTTGGTACATGGTTGGATGCACTTGTTTATGGTACAGGTTGATTACAGGTTAATGCATGGTTGATGCACTTGTTTATGATACAGGTTGATTACAAGTTGAGGTACAGGTTGATGCATGGTTCAGATTTATTGGTATACGTTTGCAGCAGTATATCTCACAGTGATAGTGTGACAGTGGTTCCATCATTCTTCTTCTACTTCAGGGTGGTAGGACGGGGCAAGGACAGGTGGTTGTAGCCACCTTCTAGTTGTAGTCGCAGAACATTAGGGGTTGTAGCCTCCTTCTGGTTGTAACGAGAGAATTGGGGAGTTGGAGCTTCCCTTAGGTTGTAGCCTGAGAAACTAGGGGGTTGGATCCTCCTTCCAGTTGCAGCTGGAAAACAAAGGAAGTTGGTGCTTCCAATGAATGTAATTCTTCAAGACATATAAGAAAAAACGTTCCGTGATTTTCTCCCGATTTGGGTTTCCACGTAAAACACTGGTGTACTGTGTATGTGTGTGATTGTTTATTTCTTACTACTCATCATTGGATAATAATTCTACATTGATATAACATTTGAAGAAAAAGGATTATAATTACACTATTACTGATTCACCCCCCTCTCAGTAATACAACACACATTGCTTGAGCTGATGCATAGTATGCATCCTCAACATATCTTCTAGCACTTTGTTTACTCCTTCGGTTTGACCATCTTTCCGAGGATGGTCGACAATGCTAAATACCAATTGTATTCCCAAGCCTGCAAATAGACTCTTCAAAAAACTTGAGGTAAACTTAGCATCTCTATCCAAGATTATGGTCTTGGGTAGACTGTGTAATCTGAAAAATTTCCTTCACTAAAACATTAGCAACATCTATGGCCTTAAAAGTAGATTTGATAGGGATGAAGCGAGATTCCTTGCTAAAATTATACACTACCACCATGATTACATTATGTTGATTGAATATATTTGGTAGATCAGTAATGAAATCCACAGAGATAGTCTCCCATTTCTATTCTGGAAATGGCAAGGGTTGTAATAAACCTGCAGGATGCTTCTGTTCAACTTTTACATGTTGACACTCTAGACACTTGACAATGCATTATGCAATGTATTGCTTCATCCTAGGCCAATAATTTAATTGCCTTAGTATTTTTACCATTTTATGGTAACCAGGATGACCTACACAAGGTCTCCTATAGAAATCATCCATAATCAATTTCTTCAGGTCTGCTGACTCTGACACATATAACCTGTTATTATAGAACAACATGTTATCATCCCCAAGATGATAGCTTTCATGTTTTCTCTCTCTGGGTTCTTGTTGCAACCCTTCTCTTACCTAATTGAAGAACTCGTCTTCACGTGAGAGGGCTTTGATCCTTTATTGAATGTCATAATCTCCCACAATTGCTACTGCTAAGTGTATAGTCTACACACTCCGACTGAATGCATCTGCCACTCTATTCTCTTTTCCCTTTATGTGTTTGATTTCAAAATAAAACTCACTGATTAGTACCATCCATCTGGCCTGTCTAGCATTTAATCTCGACTGGTCCAACAAATACTTCAAACCACAATGGTCTATCATAAAAATGAACCTCCTTTCGAGAAAGTAGTGCCTCCACATTCTCAATGCATGCACAATTGCTGCTAGTTCTAGATCGTGAGTGACATACTTATGCTCGTGCTCATTTAATTTTCACGATTCATAACTGAAAAATTGTCCCTCCCACATAAGGACTCCACCAATTCGTTCCTTGCAAGCATAAGTACAAACCAAGAAATATATTTTAGGGTATGTGATCTTCAAAACAGGGGCATTGGTCAAAAGTTGCCTCAGCTATTGAAAAATGGATTCACACTCTGTTGACCATATACACATTTTCCCATTTCTTTGTAAGGAGGTAATGGGATGAACAATCTTGGAGAATCCCTTTATAAACCTTCTATAATACCCAACCAATCCCATGGAAGACCTTACCTTTGTTACATTTCGAGGGGCAGGCCAATCCATGTTTGCCTTTATCTTTTCGAGATCTACTGCCACTCCTTCTGTTGAAATTATGTGGCCTAAATATTGGATTTATTTTTGGAAGAAACCACACTTGCTAAAATTAGCATACAATTAGTGCTCTCTCAACACCTACAACACCATCCTAATATGTTCTTCATTCTCTTCTTTAGTCTTGGAATACACCAAAATGTCATCTACAAACACCAAGACAAACATGTCTAGAGATTTGTTGAGAACACTATTCATCAAACACATGAAAGTAGTTGGTTCATTGGTGAGTCCGAATGGCACCACCACAAACTCATAGTGTCAATACCTTGTTATAAAGGTTGTATTGTGAATGTCCTCATCCTTAATTATGACTTGGTGATATCCCAATTTTAAATCAATCTTTGAGAAAACCGCAGCTCCACTGAGATGGTCAAAGAGATCATCAATTTTGGGCAATGACTACTTGTTCTTGATGGTCATCTTGTTTAATTGCCTATAGTCAATACATAGCCTCACTGTACCATCCTTATTCTTTACAAATAGGGTTGGTCCTCCCCATGGATACACACTCAGCTTGATGTAACCTTTATCCAACATCTCCTTCAACTGTACCTTTATCTCCACCAATTCTGGTGTGCTCATCCTGTAGGACACTTTTGACGTTGGTACTTCTCTAGGCACGAGATCTATCAAAAACTCAAGATCTCTCTTGGGATATAGTCTAGGCACCTCCTCTAGAAATACATCCTTAAACTCCCACAACATAGGGTGATCTTCAACCTTCAACTCCTTGCTTTCTACTGAATTAAGCACTTGTATCGCATACAAGAGGCATACTTTCTTGCTAACCTTCTTAAGATGCAATGCAAACATTTGTATAACTGACATTGACCTTTGAATTCCTTACAAGATCTTTGTATTGCCTTCTTCGTCTTCGCATTCCAAAATTTTCTCATAGCAATTTAGTTTTTCCTTATGGGCAACTAGCCAATCCATACATAATAGTATATCGCATGATCCCAAAGGTAGGACATTTAGGGCTACTTGAGTATGCAATACACTCATCTCAAATGGGCATGCTTCTATCATTTCTACCACTTTTTTCTTAGTTTTGATGGCTAATTGTATCAATGATGCCTTTGCATGCTTCTTCATCTGTAAGGAACATGCTTCAACAACTTGGTGTGAAACATAACTAAGGTTAAATCCAAGGTCAATCAAAATGGAAACAAGTTGTTTGGCGATTATACCTTATAGCTCCACTACTGAAGCCTAGTGGCATGCTTACCAATTCTCCACAACTGCATATATCCTTGGTATGCTCTTGGACACATCCTTGATAGTAGCAACTTTCTGCACATGATAAACTCTCTTACTATCTTGCTGACTATGAGGGAAATCCCCCAATAGATGTGGTTCTCCACATCCCCAACATTGCAAAGGTCCTTTCTTGGGTTCCTATGCTCTTTCTCTTGCCTATTCTATCAATTTATTTCCACTCTGAGATGGAAATTTATATTGATCCACACTTCTGCTTGGTTGACCCAATTGTGCACCCCTCTTCGTATTCTTATAGGAGAAAGATTTGAATCCTTTATTTTGGAATCCACTCTTATCCCTTCTCTTCCACTCCTTAAAAGGATCCTGATTATGTTTAGACTGATCATAGTAACACTTAACCTTCCTTGTCTTTCACTCCTTAAAAGGATCCTGATTATGTTTAGACTGATCATAGTAACACTTAACGTTCCTTGTAGTGTCCTCCAAGTTCTTGGGCTTGTCAAATTCAATTCTATCATGGTAAACCTGTGGCAATCCACTGAGAAAACACTATATCCTTGCTTTCTCATCCTTGAGGTGAGGAACATACCTCAACAACTCCATAAATCTCTTAGCATATGCATCCATAGTAAGTTCTCCCAGATTATGCTCATGGAATTCCTTAATTTTATCATCATAATACTTCTCCAATAGGTATGCCTTTCAAAAGTATTTCTCAAACTGCTTCCAGGTCAGTTTTCTTTCTTTCAGTCCTTTGATCTCCTTGAGATCCTCCCACCATATGGAATCTCCTACATTCATATTAGATATGGAAATCCTTGCCTTAGTATTGTCCGAGTAATTGTGTACCCAAAAATACTTCTTTAAACCCAACTACCAAGCCTCGACTTCTTCTCATTTCTTAATTTCTCCATCAAAGGTAGGTGGCTTAGCCTTCTTCTATTCTTCAGTCAAGGAACTATGTGAATGTCTCTTCCTTTTACTTTTAGCGATACTTTATCTAATGTCACTGTTGGACATCTCCTCAAAAGAAATCTTCCCGCTAGATGACCCTGTGGAAATACTCCCACCAAATTTACTTTTCTTGGCATTATGATGCTTCCTCTTGGAAGAACTCTTTCCTATATAATTATGGGATATTCTGTGCTTTTGGGCATTTGAATGGGTTCTCAGCCTCTCCGATTGTTGCAAATATGCATTACTAGGGCCTTGCTGCAAATGCTTCTAAATCTTAGGTAAGATCTACAATAGAACTGCTTTCAGCTCTACCTATTTGGCTTGAGCTCTCATGAGTCTCTCATTATCTGCCTTCAGACTTTTGATAGTAGCTACCAAATCTAGAGGATTTTCTTTGTCCCTCCAACCATTATATTCCTCATCTCTGAAGTGTGATATGTCCTTCATGCTACGATGCACCATTCACTTCCATTGTCCTATGTGCTGAAATAATGAAATATTGTTAACCATTACATAAACCAACATCATAACACGCATTCTTGTCAAACAACAAGCATTTTTAAACAATATTAAGTGACCTTGGAGACCCATTCAAGCCTAAAGTTTGAAATCTTCTCTTATACTACTCTGTAACAAATTTGACCCCCTATCCACTCTTAGGTTGGTGGTATGTTCGGGTTTTTTTCCTCTCTTTAACACTCGGGATGAGTATTCGGGTTCATCAATGCCTATATTAAGACTTCTCTTATCACAACACATGTTATATTAACTCTTTCAATTCACTAAAGAAATCCTCCAAAAGGTTTTCTATGATGAATAGGGATTAAAGACCCTCAATTAGATGATCAACATTCATCTCAACCTCAGAACAACGGCCCATGACTATTTGGACTCATTCTCTTCAACATGCTCAATCATGAGAGTCAATCTCCTCTCCGATGGCATTGCTTCGATGGATCATCCTTAGGGATCCAATGGTTCTCAGACTAGAGTTTACAATGACCATGATTGCATCGGAGTCTCTACGTACACGAAGGTTACACTTCCCTTTTTACGACCATTCTACATACTATGAATGGGGCCCACATAAATATACGACTGAGATTAAATCTCACCGTATGTTGAATAATGGTCCACCTCCATCCTTGGAGTCCCTCCCATCGGGGCATCTCCATTCGGGCATCATGAAGCACTTCGATGGGCTTACATCAAATTCACTTGTTTCAACCAATCGAACATTCCATGATCATTTAATACGATGAATGTCATGTGCCTCGGGGCTTTCAAATATGCACCGGTTAAGAGTTATGAACCCTCCTCCCTGGAGTGATTCACATGAGATTCAACAATTGAGATCTCGTGAGACACTTCCTGATATATCTATGGTCTTTGAACTCCCTCGTCATCAGACTCCTACTATAATCCTCTTCCTAGACCTCTGACGATCCTTACTTCGATGTACTAAAAACTGGATCCAACGGTCCATAATTGATCCCGGCCACACACTGAAAGATCAACGATCCTCGTTGACTCAGGGTTTCTCCATCGAAGTATTAACGCATTCCCCCATATGATCACTCCAATGGTAGTACCATACGATCAATGATCCAAATCTATTTGCTTCGTCGAATTAGCGACTGCAAACCTCCCCATATTAAAAGACTAGTTTCCTTCAGGGTATCAATATGAATTTGTATTAACTAGAACAAGATTCTTTTCAGGAATTTTCTAAGGTTCTACCAACTCTTAAGAGTCTGAAAGTTCACTCTTAAACATACTAAAGAATTCTCACTTCACCTGGATGGAATATTTGCATATATTGCAATCTTTTCACCTAAGACAAATGACTCATTTAGGAATTACAGTTCCTCATTCTACAAAGGGCTCTCCCAAACACCAGGACACTCCTGTCATTATCCAAATGAAGGATTTTTACATATCATTTAAACTTTCCTCTCAAGGGTAAAGGTTCTGTTAGCGCGTCATTTTTCTTTTTTAATAGGAGTTGGTCTTAGTCGAGTCATGGCCCATGTGTCAAAGCATGTGAGGTCAGGTACCGAACAACAAAGGGGTCGAAGTCAGAAAGTGACAGGTTGGCCCTTGGAGTTAGGAGGCGACGTCAGAGTCAAAACATTTGTAAATGGTACAAGTCTATTCCCAAGGGGTCAGGTCCTGTCATAAAGGACGTCTTTACGTGCTGAGGGTCGAGGCAAGTTGTTAAATAGAAGTCGCGTCAACAAGTGAAATGACCATCATCAAATCATTATAAAGGTTGAAAGAATGAAAAATCACGATGCTCGTATCACATATGTTGTGCAACCCTTATCAGTTGTAATTCACACGCCCCGAAGAGTACTCGTCGCACAGATGTCCTATGATAAATCTCCAGTTTGCTTCGAAACATCCAGTCGCCATGAATTCAGTGTTCCTTGGCATGATTCCACCTCCCGTCTGCTCTGTTATAAATTTCAGTTTTTCTGCATGCATTTTGTTCACTAGCCAAGCTCCTGCACTATTTGTAGTCCTTCTCACAAGCCCATGTTGATCAATATTGTTGCCTTGGGCTCGTTCCAAATCCATTGCGCGCATGACAAATACGCATTGCACCATGGCAACCTCCCAAAATATAATGAGGGGCATGTGAAGTAGCAGAAGCACTGGGCCCGAGCCCCAAAACTTGATGTTGATCAACGAAGATCCAGAGGTTAAATCGTCTTTTGAACAATTTGGGTGCATGGCCTTTTGCAGGAAAATCCAAATATTTAATATCAGACTAGCTGAGTAGTTCGCACTTAGTTTCGACGGTTTCCGCGTGGTGATTGGGGGTGTCACTATCCAAGTAACCAAAGAAATTCTATCTACCATGACAAATATCCCTCTGCGCAGCGAAAAGTGGTTCAAAGGAATGTCCTTGGACGCATGGTGCTATGAAGAATTAATCAAGCGAGACTGTTTAGGTGGGAAGGTCGAGATGGGCATTCCGAGTAGATATTTGCATGAACCTTTTCAGAAACTCCTTGGAGTAATTAAGAAATATTTCACTTTTGAGGGGAGGTTTGACATAGTATATTCGCATAACATTAGACCGCTGATGCACTTCATGGGAAGGATACCATTAAATCTACCCTTTTTCTTACACCAGAGCCTCCGAGAAATGGCAGACAACACCCGGGATGAAGATGATAAGACGAAAATGAAACTATCTCATGTCTCGCTGATAAAATTGCCGGTAGTTGAGGAGTTATAATGGTCGGTAAACAACTGGGATTCATTTTTTCTCACAAAGGGCATTCCCAAGGATCCAAAGGGAGATTTCCCTCTGCCCACGCAAAGGGTAATATCATACCGCGCGAAGGTTGGAGCGGGAAAGGCTGCGTAGGAAGGAAGGATGTCTGAAGCCCTGTCCCCCCAACGACAAATACCTTGAAGAAGGGGTAGGCCAAGGAAGAATAAGGAAGCCGGGGAATCCCGAGTCCCAAGCGAATCGTGTGCAAAGTTGACTGCCGAAGAATTTCTCATGCGCGCCATTCGACTGGAACTTGTCGAAGGTACAAGTTGAGAAAGGTGGAGTAGGGCAAGGAGAACATATGTTGAAGGCACAAATTTTTGTGAGCCGTCTCAACAACTGAAACAAGCGCAACTCACTATTGCCGAGCTTTACCAGGAAAACATGGAACTAAGACAACAGTTAGCAACACAGACCCTTGAAGTGTCAACATCACAAGGCCGTGAGGGAAATGTGACATAGCTCAAGAGATAGATGAGGGAAGAACAAGATACAATCGTACAGCTGCGTGAAACATAGAGGATGTCAAAATAAAGGAATGTAAAACACTTCACGGAATGTGAATCGGTCAGGGATAAAGTCCCTGTGGCTCTTACCAGTGCGTAGAAGAAGCATGATTAACCAAGTTCATTCTTATATTCTAAAACGTGGCACAAATTTTAACAGTTTTGGAAAGGGAATCACCTTTCAAACGATGTTGTCATTTTGGTAACAACTGCGACAGTCTGCATTCACTCGCCATGTACGCACTCCAACAAATGATCATGTGGCAGAAATCAAGGTCATTACAATAGATGGCAGGAGTCTAACAGAGAACTTGATCGTTCAGATACCCTGTCAAAGGAATACATCGACACATCACTCTCTCCATGATGAGATCTCACTGATAACCGAACCGCCATGGAAAGACGAGCAGTTATGATACAACTGAATAAAGTTGGTTTCTATTACTAGAAAAGCGTCATACGAAGAGTCATCTAAAAAGAGAACTGTTAGTTGCCTAATTTCTAGGAATAATAGTTAGAGAGCAGGGCAGCCCAAGCGATGCCCTTGCGTATATATATTTTCCTTTCGATGTAAGCCAGGTTGGTTGGCAAAACTAGTGTAGACAGTGACTATTGAATGTAGTTTTGAGCTCGATCGAAATTTAATGCAAAAGTCCTGAAGCTTTGATAAAAAGATTCTAATTGTAGCAGTTGGATGTATTGTTTCCTTTATTTACGTACGTACTTCCTGTATTCTTTATTCATATATATTTCTATCTGAATCAAAACGTAATTTTGAATCTAGGATTCACTACACAACACCCTATATTCGCACCATTTAGACAAACCGTGTTTCCTCTAAGTCAACTCCAAATTCATCCTCAGCGGTGCTCCGAGTTGCTTCATGTGTTTTTCCCCTCGCCACACACAATGATTTTAAACTGAAAATTGTTGCTTACTTAGCCTTTATCCTCTCAAGTTTAGTCACCAAGTCATTTGTTTCTATTGTTTTATTAAATCGACTCCATAGATCGAGGTCTTACTCTCTTTCGCCAATAGAACCATAAATTATTATTTAAAGCTGTTAAATCTATCCAACAACTTAAAGCCATATCCTGTGCCAAGACAAAGTCTCTTGAGAGAGACCTCTCTAGTTTCGAAAGGCTAGTTTCGGGTCTCAAAGTTGTTTTGTAGGTTGCCTCTGTCATTTGTTTCTCATCCAAATGAAGTTTACAGAGAGCTAACAGGTTCCAAAAAATTGAGGCTCTTAGATTCTACACAGTGATCCTCCTCAACCATTAAGGCATCTCCTCTTTCATTTTAAATATGAATATTTTCTTCTTATCTTGCAAGATTTCCATGCAAAGTCTTGCAATCCTCATAGGGATATACTCTACCCTTACACAATTCTCATGGGTTCATAAGTTTAACAATTTGGACAATGGAAACAAACATAATTAATCCATTTTACTTAGGAATTCAATCATACATTCACATTTCCTATTTGATCATGCAATAAAAATTTACATCAATACATTAGGTTAAAAACACTTTTATGTTCAGTAAATGTCAACAACCAATTGACTGAGAGAGGACACCTTTCCTCCCAACCTTAGGCTATGCTGTAGATTACCTGCCTACAACATGTCATGCCGAGCCATGATACCAATTGATTCAACTGGTTTTCATATTTAGAATGATCCAGGAAGGTTTCCCTCCTTCCTCCACTTGAAACAATAGAAGTTTCCATCTTCCCACTGAGCTTAGGACTTTCACAGGTTTATTAGGTACCCTTACCACTAGATTTCCTCTACACAAGGAGCCTCTTCTATGTTATACAGTCCCTCAATGACCTCCCTTACCAGTGTCAGATTCTTTCCAATAGGTACCAAGATGCAATCCTCTGTAACTACAATCTGGATTTGGGTCTTCTATGTTTTAGGGTGATCATTAATCCTTTGGACAAGATATCTATTTTCTTCAAGAACAACTTTCTGACTTCTCATTTTTCTTAGATTTGTGCAACTGAACACCTCCGTTCAATGCACCAATTATTTGTGAGTCCGCAACTCACTCAATCTTCCAAGATTTTTGTTGCTCGTTCGTTGTTGCAAATTGTTTCCCAATCGTCTCTTCTCCTTTGCGCATCTACCTCCTCTCGCGCATATGTTTTCTATGTGTGTAACCCGTGTGTATGTCCTCCTCTTTTCACTTTATGTTTTTCCACCTTTAATCTCTTCCTCCTTTAATCCTTGGGATTCCTATGACTTCTGTCAAAAGCGACCTCGAGTCAGGGATCCAAATTTTGATGGGGCAATCCAGGGATGTACTTCTATTGAGTTTTCAGTTGACCCTTGCCTCTTCAAGAGATCTGATATGTCAACAATACTAACTTCTTCAACCACTAGTCATGTTTCTTCATAACTATTCATGTGGCTCCATGCAGGTTCAAATACGCTGGTAGGCGTGTATTTATGTTTCGAAAGTGTATGCACTCTTGCTAAGAAAGATTCCCATTTTCCTCACTGAAACTTCTCATCTTCCACCTAAGAAAATCCACCTCATCAACCATCTCACTTCATAAATTATACCTCATCAATTCCCACTTGTGATATCATGGTTAGTACTCAAGGATTTTCCTTCTTAGTCAGCTGTCTAATATCTTCCATTAATCAAAACACAATTACATGCTTCATAATTACATTATATGAAGTCTTAGCATAATTACAGTCTCGGGGGAAAACATGGTGTTACAATATATACATGCATGGACATATTTATGTATATGTAGTTTATATATGTATAGGTTTTATATATATATATATTTTTCCAAATATTTCAGAGAAATAATTCTCCCCACCCTCCTGCACTTGAGCAAAGAATGATCTCTTTCCTTTGTTTGTGAAGGCTCAATAACACCTTTAGATTCATGTTCCTCATGTTCATTTGATATACTTTGTGGTCAACTAAGTGGAGTCTTCAAAAATATATCTCCATTTGCAGAGCTTGAAATTATGTCACTTTGATCATTGAAAAAAGACTCCCACCGAACATAATCAACAACATCAAAGTATTCATATGTATATTTAATAGACTTTTTTATTTCTTCCAAGCATTCATAATAATTTAAATCTCTACCTTTGTGCATTATGAATTTTAATAGCTGATTGCAATAACAATAATTTTGATGCATACATTTGACAATATCGGATGAAATTCATAAATGATAAACTTGATGAAGGCCCCCATTATGCACTAGTTGAGTACTTCTTTCTCCATATAAGTGTTTTCCCATCAATATTTTTGATATAGAATTGATGCTAAAAGTTAATGTCATGAAGTTGT